>OY744477.1:178873118-178940618 GCA_963556175.1 Tipula confusa
AATGATATAGTAAATCTTTGTGAAGTACTTAAACGACTGTCGTACTTTAATTTAAAAATTCAGCTAGATAAATGCGAATTTTTAAAGAGAGAGACTGAATTCCTTGGAAGCGGGAAAAATCGGAAAAATCGAAAAAATACTTAAATGACCACTACCAATCACCCAAAAATAAATCAAGTAGATTTTGGGGCTATCAGGTTACTATCGTCGGTTCATTTCGAATTATTCCCAGATCACCAAACCAATGACAAAATTTCTAAAGAAAGGCATTGCGATTAACGTCAAAGATCCAGACTACGTTAAAGCTTTCGAAACCATTAAGAAAATTATATCGACGGATCAAGTTCTTGCCTATCCGGATTCCTCAAAACCCTTCATCTTAAACACAGATGCATCCGAGTTTGCACTAGGTGCTGTCCTTTCCCAAATGCACGATAAGGTTAAAAGACCAATTGCCTTCGCGTCCAGAACACAATTAACTACTACAGGAATCAAATTATTTTTGGAGTATCTAAGCTTGACACTATCATAATCGAACAAATATTCCCCAAATTCAATCGAACAACCTTCTTTCAAAAGAATTTTTGAAAAAGACGAAACTACTAATAATATCAAGCGTTTTGATAACGGTAAACAAACAGCTATTTTGGAACCAGAAATCCTTTTTCAAAAGATTTTTTTTTATTTTCAAAAAATTTAAATTTAAGTAAAACACGGATACAATTTGGCCTCAGTCGCCTGATTCACAAGGAAATAAAAAATTGCGTTTAGTTATCGACTATAGGCAGCTGAACAAGTAAACTGTAGATGATAAATACCCATTACAAAATATAAATAATATTTTGGATAAATTAGGTAAATTTATTTACTACACTACTATTGCGAAGTAAACATTTCTTAACCATATTGGATAAGTTCTCAAAATTTGGTCTTTCTTACGAAATAACTAGTCGTAAGTCAATAGTAATAATTTCAAAATTTCAAAATTATTTTTCCCAACACGGTGTCCCAAACCAAATTGTTATGGATAACGCAACCGAATTTACATCAGAATTATTTAGAAATTTCATATCCATTGTACGATATCAAACTTCATTTTACTACAGCTAAATCCAGCACAGGAAATAGTCCGGTAGACAGATTCCATTCAACAATTACAGAAATTGCCAGAATCATATTTTCAAAAAATAAAAACATTTCAATCTCCGAGCTTATGGATGAAACAATTCTAACATATAATAAATCAATACACACATCCACAAATTTTACTCCATTCGAACTATACAGAGGACATCTACGTCATTTCGATTCAAACCCAAAAAACTCACAACTAAATCAGATTTTGGAAAATATTAGGAAAAATTACGAACTAGTCCAAAATTTAGTAACAGACTATAATCTCAAACAAAAGAAAAAAATATTAATAACTTGAACACAAATAGAGAAGATTCTAAAACGTTTGAACCAGGACAAACTATTTTCGAGCTTAGTTTTACTAGGAATAAATTAGCACCCAAATACATAAAGCCCGAAACTATTCAAGATAACAATGCGAATGTTGTCACTAACTAACAAATGAACTGTTCACAAACAGCGTATTAAAAAATTATAATTTTTTAGATTATCCAACAATCCATCGAATTATTCAATATCGATAATAACAAGGGAATCCTAGGGATGGATTTGGGGGAAGCAAGAATTATTACAAATTACGTTAAATTAATTCATATTATCGAATTAAATGATTTAAAAATTAGCTTGGAATCAATTAATGATAACATTAATATGATTGTAGAAATAATTATAAATAAAACTCTTCCTACATATAGGGAAGACATAGCCAAGTATAAATTAAAACGATTACAAGACAATCTGAAATATATACACCCAGCTATTAGAATAAAACGAGGATTATTTAATGGGTTAGGAACAATAATAAAAGGTATTTCAGCGAATGTAGATCATGACGACTATATACAAATACAAAACGCGATAATAAAACTGGAAAATGGTAACTATGCGATAAATGCACTATACAATAACCAAGTTCAAATTAATGAATTCAATGATCAATAGATATGATAATCTTACGAATCACATTAACGATCTAACATCTCGAGTCAGAACTAGAAACACATCGAGAGTTCACAGCTAGATATTGGCAAAGTGTATTAATTCAAGAATACTTCTATAGGATAGACAATTAAGAATTACTTCTATAGCATATTACAATAAAACAAATATAATTATGGCGATTAAAATATCACAATGATACACTAACATATTAAAATATGAAACCAATTCCTATCCATAATACTGAATTAATTCCAATTACCATAAACTCAATAATCCTAAATCATAAAGCTTACATGATGTTGCTGATATATAAATATGTTGCTCAAGTATATAGCATTACAAATAGCTGCATATACAAATATATAAACATATAAACATATAAATATATAAATATATAAATATATAAATATATAAATATATAAATATATAAATATATAAATATATAAATATATAAATATATAAATATATAAATATATAAATATATAAATATATAAATATATAAATATATAAATATATAAATATATAAATATATAAATATATAAATATATAAATATATAAATATATAAATATATAAATATATAAATATATAAATATATAAATATATAAATATATAAATATATAAATATATAATTATATAAATATATAAATATATAAATATATAAATATATAAATATATAAATATATAAATATATAAATATATAAATATATAAATATATAAATATATAAATATATAAATATATAAATATATAAATATATAAATATATAAATATATAAATATATAAATATATAAATATATAAATATATAAATATATAAATATATAAATATATAAATATATAAATATATAAATATATAAATATATAAATATATAAATATATAAATATATAAATATATAAATATATAATTATATAAATATATAAATATATAAATATATAAATATATAAATATATAAATATATAAATATATAAATATATAAATATATAAATATATAAATATATAAATATATAAATATATAAATATATAAATATATAAATATATAAATATATAAATATATAAATATATAAATATATAAATATATAAATATATAAATATATAAATATATAAATATATAAATATATAAATATATAAATATATAAATATATAAATATATAAATATATAAATATATAAATATATAAATATATAAATATATAAATATATAAATATATAAATATATAAATATATAAATATATAAATATATAAATATATAAATATATAAATATATAAATATATAAATATATAAATATATAAATATATAAATATATAAATATATAAATATATAAATATATAAATATATAAATATATAAATATATAAATATATAAATATATAAATATATAAATATATAAATATATAAATATATAAATATATAAATATATAAATATATAAATATATAAATATATAAATATATAAATATATAAATATATAAATATATAAATATATAAATATATAAATATATAAATATATAAATATATAAATATATAAATATATAAATATATAAATATATAAATATATAAATATATAAATATATAAATATATAAATATATAAATATATAAATATATAAATATATAAATATATAAATATATAAATATATAAATATATAAATATATAAATATATAAATATATAAATATATAAATATATAAATATATAAATATATAAATATATAAATATATAAATATATAAATATATAAATATATAAATATATAAATATATAAATATATAAATATATAAATATATAAATATATAAATATATAAATATATAAATATATAAATAAATATATAAATATATAAATAAATATATAAATATATAAATATATAAATATATAAATATATAAATATATAAATATTATATATATATATATATATATATATATATATATATATATATATATATATATATATATATAT
Source organism: Tipula confusa (assembly GCA_963556175.1). Lineage (NCBI taxonomy): Eukaryota > Metazoa > Arthropoda > Insecta > Diptera > Tipulidae > Tipula > Tipula confusa. The sequence continues at coordinate 178,877,138 of OY744477.1, forward strand.
ATATATATATATATATATATATGTATATATATATATACATATATATATATATATATATATATATATATATATATATATATATATATATATATATATATATATATATATAGATAAATATATAAATATATAAATATATAAATATATAATATATTATATATAAATATATAAATATACAAATATATAAATATATAAATATATAAATATATAAATATATATAAATATATATAAATATATAAATATATAAATATATATAAATATATAAATATATATAAATATATAAATATATAAATATATATAAATATATAAATATATATAAATATATAAATATATAAATATATAAATATATATAAATATATAAATACATATAAATATATAAATATATAAATATATAAATATATATAAATATATAAATATATATAAATATATAAATATATATAAATATATAAATATATAAATATATAAATATATAAATATATAAATATATAAATATATAAATATATAAATATATAAATATATAAATATATAAATATATAAATATATAAATATATAAATATATAAATATATAAATATATAAATATATAAATATATAAATATATAAATATATAAATATATAAATATATAAATATATAAATATATAAATATATAAATATATAAATATATAAATATATAAATATATAAATATATAAATATATAAATATATAAATATATAAATATATATCTCTACCGAGATTAAGAAATCGATGTTCTATTACTTGCAATATGTTCTCGGTCAAAATTTTATGTAGTTTTCTCTGACCAAAATTGGTTTTAGTCTTATTCCTTGTTTTATAGAGTTGCATTATAGTCAACTTTATTATAAAATTCAACAGAAATGGTTAAACAGAACTGGTTTAAGCGTGATTTTGGAGTACGTTCTGTAGATATGCTTAATACACGCTTTACCATTTTTTGTAAACCCAATGTTTTTAAATAGTTTGTCTACCACCAACAAGTTTTCATCGTTAACAAATGGTACACCAAATATTTGTAGACTGGTTATAAAATTTTTCATCCACTTCTAAACGAGTACTATTATACATGTTATATACGTCAAATTTCGGAAGACATCAACATCGTCGCAAATATACCCCTTCTCGTATTGACCAGGTTGACATTAGAACTGCTATCGATTATGCATTAAGCGCTGACGTACAAGTGAATGATTAAGATAACGTAAAACTGTAGAGGGTGAGTTGATCGAATCATGAATCACCAGTTTGATTCGAGACAATACTTTTCGACAAGCTATCTAAATCACTTGGATTTCATCGCAAACAAACTACAGCATAGTAGAGCGGTAACACCGCAGTCTCAAAACTCCAATCTTGTGCGTGGCCGAAAAGTAATGGACAAAGTCTTTGCCACTAATAATTTTTAAAATTTCGTCTGAACTCGTTTATGGATAACATATTCGATTACCAGCTGATTTCATTCAACCGCAGGCAAGAGCATTTATCAGTACGAATTCGTCACACGGTTACGTAAGCAATTTAAAGACATTTAATCCTCATCGGTTTCACGACATTCGTAGGAAAAATCTTTCATTTTCAACGATTTATAAACATGCAATTTCGCTTTGGTCCAAGCAGACGCAGAACAGTATCTATGTAAAAGAACACTAACAATTTTTTTTTGGAAATTTTCACTGTAGACACGATAAAATTACAGACGAGTTATTTGAATCCCACTAATAATTTGTATTTCGAAATGTTAAAAAAGCAAATACCTGATTTTCATTACCCATCAAAACAATTTAATTCTGTATTAAATTTGATTAGAAAACCAAATGCCATTTAATTTCTGGTATATAAACTAATTACTAGTTCTCGACTACCAAAAAAATATGTACCGACATTTTTTATGTTTGCAAAGTATGTATACAAGCATTAACACATTTATTAACAAATTTATAACACAACCATTTTCGATCGATCACTGATATATACCCAAGTATATATATCAGTGATAAAACCGTATCAGTCAAAAATGCAAATTTATAGCATAAACGTATAACTGTATATAGCATAAACAAACCAAACAAAATTGCAGATGGCAATTACTGCTCACAGATGGAAACGTTCGACAAGTATCTATAATATTACTCAAAAAAGTCTAAAAATTACACACTCGTAATAGTCAAATAAAGTTGAGAACCTTAGTAATTTTCAGCAAAAGTTAAGTGAATTGTTTTAAAGAATACATGTATATGAATAAATTAATTAAACAAAAAAGTACAGTCTGCTATACTCAAAGTACCAAACAACGAGTATCATCATCTTCCAATACCCATCTTAAATGCGTATCGAGCTAATAACGATTCCGCAAACTCCCCAGCTGACGGCCACTGGTAGCTGTTGTGTGGAGGCCAGTGAAGAAGGCCTACCACACCACAGCCGCCAGCTACCGTGCGCTGTGGAGTTTGCGGAATCGCTATCGACTCGATATGCCCAAGATGGATTTGAATCGATGATTCGAAGAATTGATACTATAGTATAACCTGCAGACTGCACTGAAATACGTACAATTTTTTTTCTATATATATTTAACAAGAGTGCATCAGTAGTTCTAGCGAATTATAAAAAATTCCCTAAAAAATGTAACAAAAATGTATAACTTTCGGTATGTACGCAAAATTTAAATCACTATACATATAAATCGCAAGAATACAAAATAAAATACTACAATATTAATACTACCACAGAAAAAGATACGCAAATTGAAACGCAATATATATCACTACATGCGATTAGGTAAACAAAATAACAAAACAAAAATAATTGTAGATGAACGTAAAAATTACAATTACATTTAAATTTAAACAAGACCGGTTGTATGAAAAATTGAAATCCTATAATAATGATACACTGAGCAGATATTATACACCCATCCCTCGCTTAACGAAGACTCTAATTAATTTGAACGAAATTTTGCTAAGTAATTTCAAAATTAAACCAAAAATTTTGGTCTACGTAATAAAAGTTCGATTTATGAAATTATTTTACATACATATTTTACCTTTTTGAATTTCTTTTTACGAAATTTTAATTTAATTTACAAAATTTTTGTGAACGGATTAATTTAGTTAAGCGAGAGATAGGTGTAAAAGCATATTATCATCATCAAAAAACAGGTTATTATGAAAAATAAAAAGTCAACAATTGTATATATACGCAATAGTGTTGGTTTAGAAAATAATAATAAAATTACTAACCATACCATCGTAAATGCACAACTGGTTTCCACAAAATATGAATATTATGATTAAGTAATGTACACCATTATGTTAAAAGTCTATACACTTGTACTCGATATAAAAGTGATTACAGGTAAATAAAAACTTGTATCGGTCATTGTAGATGTGTATGTTGTTGTAAATCTAATATTTTTTGATAAATATTTTTTAGTCTTCTGTTTCGTCGTGTGGCGAATGGTCACCAAAATTAATTATTATGATGATTTGTTCAAAATAATTTAATTTGCAAACGAGTTATTTAACACTATATACTTATAACACTACAGACATACGCTTATATGGTATAACATTATAGCAAGTGTGCACATGTGCATCCGTTAAATACTAATAACATGGGGATATATCAATTGTTTATTGGCTAGGGCATTTACATTTATTTTTGCATAGACAGAATTTATTGTATATAAGCCAAAGGAATTATTAAATTTAGTTTTTTTTCTTACACAACGTGTTTCTTTCTAGCCCTGACCAACAGCGAGAAACATTTCAAGTATTTATCATTTACCAACAATCAAATTCTTTTAAAGGTTATATGTATATGAATAAATTGACTAACCAAAAAACGTACATCCTGACAGGACTATACCCAGTACCAAACAACGAGTACCATCGTCCAATATACCATCTTAAATGAGTATCGAGCCGAAATAACGATTCAGCAAACTTCACAGCTTACGGCCACTGGTAGCTGTTGTGAGTGTTGCCATCAGTTAAGGCAACTACCACACCACAGCCGCCAACTACCGTGCGTTGTGAAATTTGCGGAATCGCTATCGACTCGATATGCCCCAAGTTGGATTTAAACGATGATTTGATACTATAGTATTGCCTGCAGTCTGCACTGAACTATGATTTAAATTGTATTTCACTTACCAAGTTTAAATAAAAGATTTCAAAGGAAAATTATCAAATCCAAACTTTTCCAAAATCTTCCTGCATAATGACTCTTCTGTTTAGTATATTCAACTTTTATATTATTTTATACTCCAATTCTTTACTTTATAACAGCACATCATACTTTTTAAAATTATCATTGTGTGTCCTCTAGAGATATATATGTTAACTAATTGTTTGTTTTTTTTTAATTTTAGTCAATGCACTGGGCTACACCCAAAACAAAGGATCGTATGCTACCAGAAGCAGCTGGTGCTGGATTATCCGCTGGCGCACCACCATCGGCCCATCGTCGCGCATCAGAAGGTGGTGCTGCACTTTATTATGGTGGCCGTAAAGGCGAATGGGGCGCCGATACACCAAACGAGGTGGTAAATAAATTTCGTAATTATGAAATTTAAATCTATAAATTTAAAAAATAAAATATATTGTTATTTGTAATTTTTAATTGAAAAATGATAATTAATTTTCGCCTAAACTATAATTTGTTTTATTATTTTATATTATTTTAAAATATTTTTTTTATCAGCAAACAAAAATTTGTGCTCCTCTTTACAAATTTTTCAAATGTTAATAAATTAATTATTGAGAAAATTAGAAAATTAACTATCATTTTTCAATGCAACACACATTCACACAATAATATGATGAATAAAATAATAAATTTAAGATAAAAAAATTATTGATTTTTGCTGGAATTTATATAATTAAAAACTAAATATTTTAATTATAATATAAAACACAAAACTACAGAGACCAAAATATCTTTATATATAATTACATAATTTATAATATAAAATAATATCATATCGATTGTACCAATTTATAAAAAAAAATTAAATTATTAAATGTTATATTTATATAATTATATATGTAATGTTTTTAGCCAAATACAAATCTATATAAATGTATTATTAACTTTAAAAAAAAAGAAAACTTTTTATGTTAAAATAATTAAAATAAAAAAATTTATATCAAATATAAATTATATATTATGACAATCTCCTTAAGTGAATAATTTTTACACGAAACCTATAAGATAACACAAAATACACAGTATATACATATAAAAAATTTCTATTTTTATAAAATCTTCAACCAAATTTTATAATTTAATTTTGATTTTTCATTGTCAAACAAGTGGATTATCGTCATCGTACAGTGATGAATGATATCGTTCGTTATGATTAAAATGAAAATAATAATGAGACTCAGGGCAAAACGAAAAAGTGCCACGAATAGTTAATTTTTTCACAGAAAAGTCATAAACGGGGCAAATAATAATAAAATTGAGCTTACTAAATGAATCGATTCCGAATTTCACAAACCAACAAGTCCTTAATATCCTTAATATATTTAAAGGAAAATTTTTATTTAATTAAGTAATTTATACCTCAAAACAAAAATAAATTAAAATTTATTAAATATTCTCATAATATGATAAATTAATTTAAAAAAAATATTTATAATATTAAATCAAATTTTATGTGATAATTGTTTTTGAAATTATTAATGTTTTTAAATTAAATTGATGTTTAATAATTATTTAATGAAAACAATTGAATTTTAATAACTTAATATTAATTTAAAGAAAAAATATGTTGAAAGTCATATATTTGCAAAGATACAAAACAAATCTTAATTTTAAATATAAAAACAAAAAAATGGAATTATAAAAATACAAAAACAATAAAAAAATAAATAAAACTGCGTTTATTTTAATTAATTTTTATGAATGTGGTAATGTTTTGGAGAAAGAGAGCAATCCATTTGCTTCCGAAATATTTGTAAAAAGCTCGAAAATATTTGGAATATCCTAAATTGACTAAATCCCAGATATATTTCTTAGTTCTATTAATTTATATTTAAAAATTATAAAGTTGAAACTTAAATTCTTTTTATAGAATAATAAAATTCACAAGCGTCTCTTCTCTTCTCAGCATTAAATTGATTGTATGAACTTAACATATTTTCGTTACTGCCAAACTACTTAACAGCTTTTTTCGTAAGAAATCGAAAATGATAATTTTCATAGTTATATACATGATTAAATGTTTTCGAGAGACACAAAATCGAGAAAGGCGAAAAGAAAACGCAAATTTCCAAAAATATATTAATAATTTTTTTTTTATTTATTCCACGAATCTAAATAACGGTTGTCATATTTTGCTCGATCTATACGTTTTCAATTCTACATTAAACTTATTTTAAATAACAAATAATATATATTTTTCCCAACTATACTAGAAAACTATATATTTTAGTAGAATAGACCAATTATAAGAAAATTCTTAATTTAATTGAATAAAACATAAAATATTTTGTAAAAAATAGGAAATTTCGTCATAAATTGTCATTTTGGTTAGGTAGTTAATTTTCATTTTTCACAGGAAACTACATTTGTATGTAGGTATAATATATATATGTATTGAAATAGGAAAAATTGCTAGTTACATTTTATTTAATTTATAAAATATATTCAAAATAAATTAAATAAATTTTCTAAAAATAATTGTTATTCGCTTGGTGGATGATCGGGCTGTAAGCCGCATGGATGTCTCCATTCTTGTCCAGCAACATGTAACCATTTGTTTGATACTAAAAAATTTAAAAAAAATATACATTTATAAAATATAAATGTGGCCTAAACATGTTTATGCTTTATCCAAAACCTACTAACCCCATTTGCTTCCCGTCAACACGGGGCAAGCAGCATGACGTGTTAAGTAATTTCCTTCGCCAGATTTATACAAATTTAACCAAAAAGCCGCTGTACCTTTTTTAGGCCATAGTGCAGTCTTTAATACGGGAAATACTGTAGCGCCACCTTGAGGTACATCACTCATATAAAATAGCACGGTAGCAATACGATTTCCTGTTCCCAAACTTTTAAATGCATTTGTCTCTTCTTTGCGGGCAAAATCAAAATGTGGTTCATAATGGCCACCAATACCATAGTTCACCACTTGTAACTCTTCAGCCGTTTCAGTTGTTAGTCCAGTCATATCTTCGACTCTTAATCCAACATTATGAACATATCGATGTTCATCATCTTTCAACCAGGCTGATTTACTAATACGGTAATTAGCCACTTCCAATTCACCTGTCTTATGATTTTGAACAGTCGCGCGCTTAAACTATATAAAATTTATAAATCAAAAAATGATTTTATTAAATCAAAATCGTGCATCATCTTACTCTCGGTTTAGCCAATTTCTTTATAACTTCAATCTCTTTGTCATACATAACTTCATGGTAAATCACAATATATGGATCAAGATAGGCTTCTTCTAATTTTAGTGGGGCAATTTTTAAGAATGGTGATTTATTCGTTACATATCGACAATGTAATTTTGCTAGTTCACTTTCTGGACGTTGAATTTCATTACGACACAACATTTCATATAAACGACGTTCGGGTGTGTCATATGCTAGTGGAGTGGCCTTAAGACGGACTGGCTAAAAATTATTACAATTTATGATTAGCTTAGAGCAAAGAATAAGAAGTTCATTAAACTTACAATTACTTCCTCTTCAATAACAGCATCTGATCCATCATCGCCTCGAAGATGTTGATCAATTTTTTTTTCATCAGTTATTTTTGCCATCTGCTTTTCGTAATATACTTTATTACCGACCGCACGTTCATGGCCTGGTCGCAATTCTAACAATTCATTTGTCATTTTCAAAGCCGATTCTAAATTTCCTTGCTTAAATGTCGAAAACGCCAAGTATTCTAGTATATCCGCTTTATGTGTCATTGTCTGATTTTGCTCGTCAGACAAGTGATTCATTGCTTCACGCATCCAAAGTGCGGTATGATAGTAATCGGCATTTAAATACGATTGACGTCCTAGCTCAAAACAATCACTTGCAGACATTCGAGCACTATATTGTATCCCATTTAGTTCTCCTCGCGCAACACTTGACGTTTCTAAATTATACGTGTCCTGGAGACGCATCAAGGCCACAGCAGCACCATTTAAATCTTCGTCCGTTGGAAATTTTAAAACGTTACGATAATTTGTTACATTCTCTAACAATTCGCCACCCACATCATTTGACATTAGATCTTCGATTTCTTTCCAATCGGTTGTCAAACGTTTTGTAAGTAGGTAAGCATTAATCGGATTTGAAATGTACGATGTAATATCGGTAGTGGCAGTATCATGTTCTTCCTGATACAATGCCATTTTTGTCTTGAGTATTGCTAATCTATCATCTTGAAGCTTAATGTATTTATCTAAATTTCCGATTAATACTGATTCAGTCTCGAGTAACTCTTCCATTTCGACCAGAGCCGTAAATAATTCGGTTTTGACGCGACATTTTGTTATAACTAAGTAGAATATTATTAATTGAAATAGCCTTTTTATCGTTTGCGTCATATTGTGTGTTTGAGTGTATGCTCAACTTACTGAGATGAATACTGTAAATAAATAAGTAAACGAGCATATTTATCATTCAAACGGTTGCAAATACTACAACGAAGCCGGATATTTTTATCACTTATTTTGCAATGAAATGTGCTATTTACATAATGTCGATCACATCAACTTGTCGAAATTTCAAGATCATCGATTTGACTATAAACAATCCGTTTACATGAAACAATCCAATTATGTAAAATTTCATAAAATTCACAAAATGATTTTGATGTGTCGTAGCGATGAGGCTTGAAACCTAAATTGTTTAATATATGTATGTATGTATTGTGGCAATACTTACTGTGCATGTATATAATATTTAAACATTTTTATCCGGTAAATTTACTTTTGTTAATTTATTGATTATGTTAATTTAACTGGTTGGTTTACTTTTTTTTTTTGCATAACTAATGAATATTGTTAAAATTTAATCATTGGATTTCCGTAAATTGCAGAGCAATCGAATAGTTTAATAAGTGCTATACTTAATTTATTCCGGGCATACATGAGATAAAAATCAAGGTTCAAATTTGGCAACTTTTTCTATTTGATCTTCGTATGTTGTATAATAAAATAATTAACGTCTTACGCACAATATAATAAATTGAAAGCTATATTATATACATTCCAATCAAATATTAGTTTCAATATTGGGAATATATATTTACTTGGTATACAAAGAAATGCGGTCGCTCTATATAATGTATCAATAAACTCATAAATCGTTAAATTGGACACTATATATATATATTCTTATTCACCCTTCATGTATTTTAATTTTTAATATATTTGTATTCAAATAAACATTTAAACATCTGAGTGTAATTTAACTGAGCAGCTATAGGCAGCTACACTTATAAACCATAACAATTTGATCATGGCGCAACAAAAATCAATGACAACCACAATTATGGGCACAGCATAGCATAATATTATAAAAAGCATAATATTATAATAAAATCATTGACATGTCTCATTTTTATCTAAAAATCTCTTTAAGTTAAAATAACCAGCAAACAATTCACGACATAGAAATTCAGTTGAAATTTTCTATTGTCTTGTTATGCCAGTAATGTATCGCGATAATCAGATAAAAAAAATGTGTACGTTATGCCGTCGATAATTAATAGTTTGTCATTTAAAAAGTACTATAAAGTTAAACACAAAAAAATTATTTAAAATCAAATTATTTGATTACCCAGGCTGCATCCTGGGTAACGCCAAAAGTATAACCATTAATCGGCAGGGTAGGCCCTGATTGGTTAATTTCAAACGGAATAACCTAGGCGTCGTAACTGGAAATGATCAGTGCATGACTGAATGCATGGACAAATTTACTTTTGTCATCAGTATATGGGTGGGAAACCCAGAACAAAATAATCCATCATGGAGAAAATAGAAAAGGAGGAAAAGTACGGTGCAGGGAACGGAGGCCCAAAAAGAATAATCCATATCCATCAAGAAAAGTGAGTGAAGATAAAACTACCTCAAACATAGAGAGTGAAAACCGGAATCTCTATGCAAATCTGAAGACTCTACAATAAATCGTGTCAAAGTTGAATAATGAAGACCTAAAGCAGAATCATCGCCAGAATATATTGGACTAGCAGCAACCAACACGAGTAATGTTTAAACTCAACAGAAAGAAAACCAAAAGTAACCAGAAAATATTGAGGAAGTAACCCGGACATCTGTATCGGGTAATACAACTACTCAGAACAATAAAGATCCTAAACGCTGAGAATAGTAATATGGAACGCAAATGGGCTAATCCATCATATTCCTGAGCTAGAAATATTCCTAAACATGCAAAAAATTGACATATGTTTAATCTCTGAAAGCCATTTTAATAGATCTTCATATTGCAAAATAAGTGGGGACAGTTTCTACCATGCTATTCATCCAGCAGAAAGGGCAAGAGGGGGATCTGCCATTTTCATTAAAAATAATATAAAACACCATGAAGAAATGAAGGTTGAAACTCAAACTAAGAACAAAGATGTAAGTATCTCAGCTATATACTGTCCACCACGCTATAACTTAAAAAAGATTTTACAACAGGAATACCAATTGGAACCTTTTTCGTGAATTGTTAAATGAAAATATCAAATTGCAAGTGCCAATAAGAAGGTCAATGCACGTTGAAGAAGAAATTGACAAACAAATTGAAAATATACAGCAAGCAGCGTGGCAGAGCACTCAACATTAGAGGTACAAACTTTCAACTCGAAGTACCAGAACTGGTGGCTAAAAAACGTAAAGCACGTAAGTTCTGGCAAATAAATCGAACTGCAGCTAATAAAACCGAGCTTAATAACAAATCTATTATCAGGAAAGTTAAAAATGAAATAATAGAATCATAATTATCTTCACTTACTGGTCAAAAAGACACTGAATTACTCCCTATGGAAAGCAACAAAATCAATCAAGACCAAAAAATTCAACAGCACCTATTAGAAATGATAATGGTACGTATGCTCGTAGTAGTAAGCAAAAAGCGGATCTGTTTGCGAGACAACTCGAAGAAACATTTCAACCACTACCCAGACAATCTGCGAATGAAAATGTTAATTTTGTACACAGATCAAATGAGCTTGAAATACGCTCCGTGAGTTAAAAGAAGAAATAAAAATTTAAATCCGAAAAAAGCTCCTGGATATGATTTAATAACGGGGCAAATTATAAAAGAACTACCAGATAAAGCAATACACAAACTTCTGCACATAATCAATGCCGTGTTTAGATTAAGATACGTTCCAAAGGCAGTGGAAGGTAGCAGAAGTTATCATGATTTTAAAACCAAACAAAAACAGTAACGATAAGATAAAGTCATTTAGACCCATAATATCTTCTCTTCCTACTATATCGAAGATATTTGAAAAACTACTTCTTCTTTCTTAAACGAACGTTAAGATAATACAGACGTTCCAAAATAAAGTACTTCGGAATATTGTAAATACCTCGTGGCACATTCGAAATGAAGACCTGCACCGTGACTTAAATATGAAAGACATCAATGAAGTAATTACATTTTATGCTGCCAAACATGCTTCACGCCTTCAACAACATGAGAATATCGAAATGCGTCTTATGCTGCACAGAACCAAACCAATGGATCTAGTGATTGCAAACTAATATTATAGCAAATATTTATTTAAATAAATAATTATATTTATCTTTAGGACTAGCCATTGGGCTTTGTCCCAACAAATGTAAATTAAATTAAGATAGAAAACTTGTTAGATGACTTATATAATAAGTCAGTTGTAGTAATAATAAATTTAAAAAAAAAACAAAATCAAATGGTAAATTTTTTTAATAGAATTTTTCGAAGAAGCTGATTATATAAGATATTTATTCAAATGTCACTAAGAAAGTAATATCCCAATTACTTATACTTAAAATTTACATCGATAATTGAGTTTAAATATCTACTTAAGGTCGTGCTAGGAATATAATATAAAGTCAATACTTTCACTCATTATATGAAGTATCAATGAAAGGTAAAAGAACATTTTTGCTCTACAGTTTCTCAATTTGACATTTTGAGCAACATACCATTTAGTCAAGTTGTTTAAAATTAGACTACTTTATCACAAAATTAATTAAATAATTTGATTTAATATTGGCAGTTTGCAATGCAGAACACCCTCTATTTTTATTTTGTAAGCAAAGTATTTTACTTTGTTATCATAAGTATAAAATATTAATAAAAAATCTAAATCCAGAAAACAGCATCTCTATCCATAAGGTCAAGAGCCATTATGATATGGCCTCGAATAATATTTTAAAATCTAAGTCTTGTTAGTAAACGAGTACACGACTATCGGTTCTTATCAATTGTACACATATTTAAGTAAACATATGTTTTATATACATATAATATACATAAACACAAACTATGTATGAACAAAAATAGATTCATCATCTTACAGTTAAAGGAAGATATAATGTAATCGTCATAGTTGTTTGTGGTCGTACAAAAAACAATCTCGTGACTTGTGCCACGTAGCATGTGCTGAACGATGTATTAAAAATTAGTACAGAGTTAACTATGTATTTTGGAATCAGTATGTTGAAACAAAATTTAGTTAAAATTCGTTGAGTCTATCGCGATTCTATCTAAGAATACACATATGCGCGACTATTAGCTGTAATTGTTTTTAATTAATAAAGTTAATCAATATAACTAAAACGCGGGTAGATCGTCGAGAGAATGTATTTGAAGAAAAAAACAGAAGAATTATGCGTCTGTTTTAGACGTTAAGTAATTTATATACAAAGATGGGCTACATAATTTTGATTAGTTAATTCAAACGGCAATGCACCATATATCAAAGCATAATCAAACAACAAAAACTATAATACTCATAACATTAACACCAATATGTAATTCAAAAGTTAGAATAAATTTCACGTCGATTGATTAGCTTTGTTATTGCTTTAACAATACATCTAACAGCTAGGTACCTGTTTACCATACACATATGTGTGTAATTTAAACTTCCGACTAACAATTAATTTTGGTCATCAATTTTGCCGTAATTCCTTTGTTTACTATGTTAATCGATTGTTGAAGTTCATGAACCATGGCCATCGAGATAACATGCTTATTTTCTATAGGCAATATATTATTAGTTGAAATTAGTAAATTTCTAATGCAACTATCATAACCTTGTGTTAATAAAATTTCTATTGTCGGTTGAGCAAAAAACCACTAAGTACAATTTTATTTTTAATCGTAAGATGATTAGTATTTTTGCGTAACAGTCAGCTTTATTTGATGTATGCAACACAAAAGTTACTGGCAATAGTTTTCCATCGGATACTCATCGTATTGTATACAAAATTCACCAATGTATTGACAACAATGAATCAATTATGTGCAGACATCAGTCACTGTGTTACAAAATAAAAATTCAGTTTTAACCGCTATCGATTGATAAAGACCATAGAGTTTAAGACTTTAAAATTTTCCTTAGTTGAGTAATAAACATAATAACGACATCGTAAAGCAAGTTAGAACTACCTAATAGCAATTACTCATCTTACCAATAAAAACTTGTTCCGCCATAACTTGTTTTTTTTCGGTAATTAATTGTTTATGTCGGCGGGTGTTCATAAACACTGATTTACTATAAGATTAACCTATGAAAGATTTGTATATTGAGGTGAAAGTTTATATGATTTAGAATAAGTTCAAAGTACTAAGAATATTTCGGGAAAACTTGTTTACATTAATTTTTTGTATAAGGTGTATGCATTAAAAACCGGAATTTTGGATTCATCCAAAAGATGGAAAATTGGGTGCCATACGAGTTGAAGCCAAGAGTCGTGGAAAGACGATTTTGTATGTCCGAAATGCTGCTCGAGCGCCACAAAAAGAAGTCGTCTTTGCATCGTATTGTCACTGGCGATGACAAATAGATCCATTACGATAATCCCAAGCGCAAAAAAGCGTATGTCAAGCTGTTGCCAAGTGGCCAAACCATCAATGCCCAACTCTAACGTCAACAATTGATCCGATTGAAGCAGAAAATCCAGGCAGAGCGGCCAACGTATGCGACCAGACACGAGCAATCATTTTCCACCACGATAACGCTCGGCCACATATTGCGGCGCCGGTCAAAAATTACTTGGAGAATAACGGATGGGAAATTCTGTCTTATAGCCCAGACCTTGCTCCTTCCGACTACCACCGATTTCGATCCATGCAGAATGCCCTATCAGGGATACGCTTCACTTCATTTCAAGGTATCGAAAATTGGCCCGATTCGTTTTTGGCCGTCAAGCCGGCGCAGTTTTTCTGGGATGGAATCTATAAATTGCCAGAAAGATGGGAAAAAGTAGTGGGTAGCGATGGGCAATACTTTGAACAAAAAATCTTGTAACATTTTTTCGCAATAAAGGCTCAAATTTCATAAAAAAATTCCGGTTTTTAATGCATACACCCAATATTATATAAGATGATTGTCTTATAAAGATATTGGCATTAATCTGGTTGAAGGGACAACTACGGAAATTGGGAAGTGTTTTGGCCATAAAAGATAAAACAAGATGTAAGTCAAAATGAAATCTACTTATGTAAGGTGTTAATCTATATTAATATTTAACTAAATAAATTTCGGCCAGCATAACTAATGTCTTAATTAATGGTTATAATATGTGATGATTGCATAGTTTTCCACATGAGATCACATGGTAATTATAGATGCATGCAACATAATTTTGTGCTCACTAAGCTATGCTTAACTTGAATATTAATCGACCAAATCCGAATGTTGCACAAAATGCCTTGAACCTTAAGTACTTTACGTTTATAAAATGTTACATATCCGCGGTTTAATATCTATCTAAAATCTTGCACGATTCAGATGTACTACAGTACATACATTTATTTGTACATGCACACGATGATGTCATAAAACCAATTATACAATTATTTTTTTATGAAATTGTCTTGCATTAAATCAAGTTGAAAGATTTAACGTTTTCGATTAAAAATTGTATGAAATCTCTAGAATTTTTAAATTTTTTTTTACTACATTTTTAAACCAAATTTGAGATGTAACTCTCAGTTACTGCTGATAAAACAAAATTAACTTGTACAAAGAGGTCATGTACATTTTTTTTTTAGGTTTGATAAAGGCCGGCCTAAAATGAAACAATATTTTTTTAGAAAATAATGGAATATTTCTAGAAATTGGAAATAGAGTTAATAAACAACAATCTGTCAATGATGATGGGCACCATCTTTGGCAATAAAATATAAATGATATCTGCGCACCATTTTTTTTTTTGATGTGCTACTTACTATTTTGAATCAAGTAAGCCGTATATAAATTAGAAGTATGTTCTTATTAGATATTCTTGGACGAAATACTATAAATTAAAGTATTCACTCGTAAAAATCTCTCATAGTTTTGTGTTATAAACTATATTCCATATTCTTAACATACATGACCACCACCACCACCACCACCACAACCAAAATAAAACATTAAAATAATAAAAAAAATTACCATAAAACTCGATAAACTGTCAAATATAAAACTATTAATAATTTAATTCACAAAACTATTTAAAAAAAACAATTTTTAAATACTTATATCACAACAAACTATCTACTAGACCCCAACTTTAGATGAAATTTGACACAACACAAGACAGAATCAAAGAATGAAATTCCCTCAAAATTGATACTACGCATGGATCGAAAAAAAAAAATTAATGAGAGAATTACTCTCTTTTATATATACAAAAGCGACCACGCAACTCTTATATTAAGGTTGTAGTGGTGTCTATATAAAACAAGTATATAGCCTGCCAAAATACATAATATATCTGATATTACAGAAAATGGTTATAAATCACTTCGAAAATATAAGAAATATGCATAATTTAGTCTAACCATTCCACTTTTACATTAAATAAGCTTACAATTTTTGTATGTTTTCCAAACTGGCGTTATATATGATTATACACAAATAAAAAAAAAACATCTGTTTGAGATAATATTTTTGATTGCGGTATTCTCTTTCTTTCGCTCTCTTAATTTGTATTTGTATCATGCATAATTTATGATTACAGTTGCAGATAGTATAGTTGCTCACACAAATCTAAAAATTGGATTAAAAATTTAACATGTATCTTGCTATCGGCTTATTCTGCTAGCAACTCACAGATCGTAAAACAACAAGATTCAGTGGAACTTAAAGATGACAACAATTTCCCCATTCTTGGAAAAATTCTATAAAGCATAGAAACCTTAAACATTCGGTTTTCAGAAAATGAAATCACTTTCTTGATTTACTGAAATATAGGAATGAATCAAACTATTATTAATTGTAATAGTTTAAATTACGTGAGTTCATTTTCATTATTGGCGGTCAAAAATTAGTCAAACCTTTGCAAATTTAAGAATTTCATTATATTCAATACGTAATAGTGGCCCGATTGTGATGAATGATACCTTAATCAAAAGCTCTGGTCATGAGTATCAAATGTATTGGCTTATAGGTAGGAATTCCAAACTTCCCGTTTCATTACACAATAAACTACTGCTAGAGAAACCCTATAACTATAAATTCTATAAATTCAGGCGCCAATTATATTGAAGACTGTTGCCCTTCGATGTTCCTGTTTTAGATGTTCGGCTAAACGTGGAATGAAGCCATAGTACTAATTTACCATACCCTACACACCTGTAATGACTGAACTTTTTAATAAATACTGGTTCGGGAAAGGTTGGATGGCTATGAATGGATCCACAGATGGGTTAACGCCAATTTTTGGTGATTTTGTGACTGAGGAAATTCAGAGAGACTACAATGGTTTATTTTTTCATTATACCATAAACAGTTACATTGTGTAAGCTGAAACTAGATTTATCTTGAAGAAAATAGATCAACTTTGGAGATGTATAGATTAACTCAACTGTATGAGTACCTGTGGCGACACTGGTGCACAGGGTTCAGTTTAGTTCGAATAGGACGTTATACTGCGATGTGTCAACGGGTAAACCGAGACCCTATATACCTATAGTCAGTTCCGCAAACAAGTTTTTAATTTAGCTCACCCAGGTGTAAAAGCGTCGATTAGATTGCTCTCTGACCACAGGGTTCAATGAAAATCGACACGAAGACGACGTGTGAGTGGCGATAGGGCGCGCGACAGGGAGAACGGAGGAAAGAGATACAATTGAGTACGGTAAGAGATGTAAAAAATAGAAAAATGTTTTTAGATCAGAAGGTAGATTTTTCAAGATCAGAAAAAATTCACTTTGATTGTTTTGGCCGAGCGCGCTGAAAACTTGATGGAGACGCTTTCTCAAATGCAGTTGCATTCTGGCGCATTTGCGGTGGCAGGCAAACAGGCCGAGGCCAAGGTCGAATTAAACCATAGATGGTTTAATTTCGAATCTCGAATGATGCGAGAAATATCGGTCGTGATTGATAGCAAGCTTAGACATCGCAGCCCATCTAGATCTCGGACGCGTGGCGGTCGCAATTATTCTGGTTCTCGAGAGTTTAGTCGTGAAGGTAGGGAATGCTTCTATCATAGACGTTTCAAGGGGCGTGCTCGTAAGTGTGATACATCTTGCAGACATTATTCGTCTTTTATTAGGGATAAGGGCGACAATTCGCATCTAAAAAACTAGTTACTCATCAGCATTTGGCAACGTGCTCTGATGATGTCAATTCTAGTCGTCTATTGATTTTAGAAAGAAATTCCAGACAAAAATTTTTAGTCGATATAGAAGCGAACGTATCAGTTGTTCCTCCCAAGTTGTTCATACCACAATGGTTGAACCAGAGTTTCATTTGTAAGCAGCCAACGGAACTCGCATCAAAGCTTTCGGCACTCGTGTGCTGAGGTTGAATATCGGCCTCAAATACACATATTAGAAGCAGATTTTTTAAAAAGTACCGGAATCGTAGTAGATCTCAAAGGGAGTCGTATCGTTGATCCTGCGACTTCATTGTTCGCAGTTGGAAGGGTAACTGTGTCAAATCAGGCATCTCTCTCTTTGTTTGACGAATCGGTGATACCACCGGATGTGCTCGACCTGTTATCCCGTTTTGAGGATATTACAAGGGACACTATGGCTACAGCGCCAGTGAAGCATAACGTGACGCATTGTTTTTTGACACAGGGACCACCGGTGGCGTATAAGGCTAGACGACTTTCTCCCGAGCATTTAAAGATCGCTAGAGACCACTTCAAAAACATGATGGAGCAAGATATTTGCCGTCCAATTAGCAGTTCATGATTCAGCCCATTGCATCTAGTGCAAAAAAATGGGGAATGGAGGCCATCTGGCGACTACCGCGCTCTCAATAATGTAACCATACCGAGATAGGTACCCAATACCACATATCCAAAACTTTTCCTGTGCTTACCATCAGATCCCAGTTGCACAGGGCGAGATACTGAATGCAGCGATACTAACGCCTTTCGGCTTGTTTGTGTTTTAGAGAATGACATTCGGGTTGAGGCATGCGGCTCAGTCCTTCCAACGCCTCATGCACACGGTACTACGTGGATTGAATTGTTTCACATATCTAAACGACATTTTATTCGCATCACGTTCAAGAGAAGAATATTTGGACCACCTGAAGTTAGTTTTTCAGAGGTTATCGCAGGCAGGATTAGTCATTAACATTAAAATGTGTTTTCGCCTAGCCGTTCTATCGACGGTTCATTTCGTCTGCTGCGCGCGACCAGTCAGTTTTGAACGACTTCCTGAAAGGCTATCGCAGAAATAGCAAGGTCCCAATAGTATGGTCGGAAAAGGCTGCCGAAGCATTTCAAAT
The DNA here is from genome assembly GCA_963556175.1 of Tipula confusa. Taxonomy (NCBI): domain Eukaryota; kingdom Metazoa; phylum Arthropoda; class Insecta; order Diptera; family Tipulidae; genus Tipula; species Tipula confusa. The sequence goes on from OY744477.1 coordinate 178,896,067, forward strand.
ATGCAAATCGAAGTTATACGAAGCAACAGTTCTAGCTCACCCAATGGTTTCGGCGCGCACGTCAATCATGGTGGATGAATCCGCAGTGGGTGCGGTCGTGCAACATATGGTGGATCATAATCGGCAACATCAGGTTTTTTTTTTGGCACGTCTTACCAACCCTCAACAGAAATATAGTGCCTACGATCGTGAGCTTTTGTCCGCTTACTTGTACATCAAACATTTTAGATATTTGCTCGAAGGTTGGAAGTTCACCGTATACACAGATCACCGTCCGTTAATTTACGCATTTAAGCAAAACCTTGAGAACACGTCACCTCGATAACGCAGTCAGCTGGACTACATAGGTCAGTTCACAACTGATTTACAGCACTAGTCTGGAGTAGATAATGTGGTCGCAGACGCACTCTCACGAGTGAATCAAGTGGAAGTAGTAGAAATCATAGATTACGCGGCCATTGCTAGGGCGCAGGCGGAAGACACGGAATTGTTAGAACTGTTGAGCGATGATGGGTCGACTCTAGAGTTCGAGAGAGATTTGATTCAGTTTAGTTTGGATAGGACGTTATACTGCGATGTGTTAACGGGTAAACCGAGACCCTATATACCTATAGTCAGTTCCGCAAACAAGTTTTTAATGCCTTTCATAATTTAGCTCACCCAGCACAATTTGCACAGGGGAATTTAATTGACTCTGTCACATCTTAGAAACAAATATTGGATAATAAACGGTAGAAGTAATATACGCTTAGAAATAGCAAAATGTATCACGTGTCATCGATTCAACGCTTCAACGAAACATCAGCTAATGGCAAGCTTACCCAAAGAACGAGTCACGCCATCACGTCCGTTTACTAACACAGGAGTAGACTACGCTGGGCCCATATCAGTAAGAATTTCGAAAGGACGTGGAAATAAATCAAACAAGCGATATATAGCGCTTACTGCAGCCTTTATTGCGGCCTTTAAGAGATTTATGTCAACGGAACCAATTTTGTGGGAGCCAAATCACAGCTGACTAAAGAAAAACACGAGGCCTTGCAACAAGCAACCCCTAAACTTCAACTCATATTATTCGACATCGGAGTCGAATGGCATTTTATACCACCACCTTCTCCACATTTCGGAGGACTCTGGGAAGCAGCCGTTAAATCATTGAAATATGACCTAAAAAGGATTATTGGAACCACAACTCTTACTTATGAAGAACTATCAACAGTTGCAACTCAGGTTGAAGCTTGTCTTAATTCACGGCCTTTCATAACAATCTCATCTAATCCAAATGCGGTAATACTCACCCCTGGACACTTCTTAATTGGGGATTCACTAATTACAACTCCAGAATCAAATTTGCTGAACGAAAACATTTCTGCCAACCATCGGTGGAGGTTAATTCAAAAAATGAACCAACTTTTACAACCCATACAAAACTAAGTGCTCTCCCTCTAGATTCTAACAACTCAGACAAAAAGAAGACTGCAGACTTTTAGAAACAACGATCCGGGAGAATGTTGACACGCAACATTTTAATGATCATAAATGAAAGGTGACAATTTGCTTATTTTACTTATTAATCATTTATAATCTATCCAAAAAATTTTCATTTGTAAACCAGTATTAATATAACTTAAGCTATCATCCGTTAGATGTCTATGTTGCAAATAAAATTATATCGTATTTGGTAAATAATTCTAATCTTAATTCAAATATAAACCAAAAGATTGTTTGAATTATAACAAAATTCATTAACTCGTATGTACAATTATTATGTACGTGATATGATTAAAATTATACAAATTATTTTTTAGATTTAATTCATCATCCGCTAATTATATACAACGTTAATATAATATGCTCATATGTAGATCATTCGCATTCATCCAATTCTGATCATCTAAATAATAGTGCAGTCGACTCCGACCAACATTTTCTATGTTATGGTTAGGAAAATTGTATCGATTTACTTAAATGTAATATGTAATCAATAGTTGCACCGCGCGCATATAACATGCGTGCATTTCCAATAGCTACTGGGTAATTTACACGATATACTTACTAGCCGTGTGCCATTGCAACTTTAAACTAATAATTTTTTTATAGTATTTTTGTTGTGTAAAGTGTATTGATTTACTAATATAACGATGCTTTAATAATGGATAATATTTCAATAAAACATTATACATGTATTGTGTTGGTTTTTCGTATTTAAATTGCGAATATAAACAGGTCGGTATTTAGAAATATTGGCGGTATTGCGGAAGGAAGTTTTTCGATAATCGGGTCGAAATTTTCCTATATAAGATCACAGGGCTACATTATACGATAACTACATTTAAAGCAAGCACTTCTGGTTTTTAATTCAGTCCACGCCTGGCATTCCTCCCTCTCTTTTTAACGATATATATGCACAAAAAACTTATAAAAAGATTTTTTTTTAATAAGACAACCAAAACTATCATATAATTATTTTGAATCAGTATTACCACAACCATCACGAAGATCAAACCGATTTTTTGAAAATACAAACTCATATTAACCGCGTCCAATATCTCTCGGTACATTAAACCTAATATGCAATGAACTGAGACGACAAAGATAGTGTTTATGTAAACAAATAGTTTTGGATCATAATAAGAAGTGATTGTGCCTTTGTTTGTAATCATCAGAAGTAAATAATTCAAAATCACTTTCTTTTTAATTCAAGTGTTGTGTTGTGTGTCTCACTATTGTGTACAAATAGTTTTGGTGTCAATTGAATTATTGTAACACATATATGTGCGCGTACCTCGCGGTTAAGTAATATTTATTAATGTGAAGCGACAATTTAGTTTTATTATTCGTTTTTTTGTGAATATATATATAGTTGAAATATTCAAAACTATTAAATAATAGACAAAAACCTTGTGTTATTAAATCAAAAATTTTAAGATGATTTGAGTGAAAATTGTTAGAAAAAAAAATTGTGCCCGCAAAACATGACGAATTTTATAAAAGGTAATCAAATGCACGAATAATGTTTAATTGAAGATGAAGTTCAAGATCGTTCGTTTTAGGTACAGTATTTTTTTTTAATTATAACACGATCATACCTAAATTAAAACTATCCGAAAATTATTTAGATTTTGTGTTACATTTTATAGTGTAGGTCTTTTGCGAATATATCGATAATCTCATAATAAGGTAACTTTCTTTAAGCCGTCAAACTTATAAGCACCGCAATAATTAATTCATATTTATCTCAAAAAATAAATTTGCATACTAAGCAGAAGAAATTTTACCATACTATAATTTTAAGGTCAACTTGTATGCAAAACTATAGCGGGAGTAAATAAGCATACGACCGATTATCCTCGATTAATATTATTACAATATATCTTTAGGTCATTTTCACGATTCATGCATAAAACTCAAGTTTTATGTTGCCGAATAGTCGCACGTGACTTTTGGAACAAGGTGATATACAAAAAATTACTATTTATAGAATTATTTACTTTAGGAGTTCCGATTGCGCATGTAAAATATTAATTTAATTCCTCATTCTTGTCATTATAATGTACGAATCTGAAAATCTGAAACGATGCTAGAGCATCACAATAATTGTACATTTTTTAGCCATGAAACTGGTTACATAATCTTTGTTGTGCTACAAATTCGATTAGTCAGACGAAATTAACACACGAACGTAATTGTCTGTGTATGGAGAAATTTTTTTTTATTGGTCTATGCAGATAGTGAACTGTTACATAAAAGCTTTATGTCATTTTTGTTTAATCTTAAAATTTGCTTCTTCCTGAATGTGAATCAATATATTATGTTTTATGCTGTTTACATTGATATATCGAAAATTGAGAGACTGACTTTCTCCGTTTTAAGGTGTTTGGTAAGAGTTACTACATTTTAAGATAAATAAGACCGGTCACCGGTCATATAGTACATTAAAATTACAATTTGCACCGGATACCGAATTATGAGTAAACCAGCTTTTATTATTAACTACCCACAACGTTCACAAACAATTCATGTTAAGTGGTTCAAAAGAATGAGTTAAGAGTAATTTAATCGATTAAAGTACTTAATTGAAATACTATCAGGTTGACTAACAGTGAGAGCTACCAGTGAGCATATAATCGGAATATTTATACTAACGTCGAGAGCTTTTGGTTAAGGTATTAGTCATCACAATCGAATCAGTATTACGAGTTTTATAAAATATTTTAAAATTTTGTTTGTATCTGATAATACAAGCTGTGATAATACAATTATTAACTTATGGCTCAATTACTTTATCCCTTTGTCTGTTTGATCGAGAACGTGCGATTCTTTTGTACTCAATCTTCTTTTTGAAGGGTGGGAAAGGGGGCTTAAGTTAAGTGGTCTACAAACAGATCAAATGTCATCCTCATCTGCACGTGGTGCACCCTGCTAGGCAACTAACGAAGCTCTGGCGACCGAGACACGGCGGTATAACCGACTATCGAGAACTTAATAAATGAAGTTCTCAAACCAGACCCACTACCAACTCGTACTGGTCAGAGTGGTAGTGGGTCAAGTCAACCCATTTAGACAAAAACCCAGGGTGGGTAGATCACCACCATCATAAGCGAACACCTTGGAAAGGGATAACGCAGAACTGCGCAATAAGATTTACGAAATAGAAAAGTTAACGTTAAATCTAAACAAATCTTCGTTAAATCGAAAACTTACAGCGAGAAAACAAAGAGTTAAAAGTTGCCCTAAATGCAGTAATATCTGAGAAAAGAACCTCTAAGCTGCAGAAAAAACACGATACAAATGATCATATATGAAACAGACGAGGAAGAGCTGAACAGAGAAACGGGATAGATTCTGAATCGTAACAAAAAAAAATAAAAAACGCAAGATGAGTAAATCACCACAAGTTTCACCCGAACTAAAACAATCAAATGAGCAGCTTCCAACTGGAAGTAGGAATGTACTACAGGAGGAAAAAGCTCAGGTTTCAGCGGAACAGAAACGATCAAGTAAAGAACCCTCAACCGGAAGGAAGAATATAAAACTGGAGAAAAAAGTGCCCTGGCCACCTCCAGTTATAATATCCGATTGCGATGATTATCATAGTATTAGAAACATCATGAAAAACAATCGGATAGAATTCCTAAAAAGCTGCTAAAAAGAGGTGACAAAACACCGCTTCCATTATTTATGCTATCTTTTAAAACAACAGAAGATATTAAAAATATTTATGCAATCAGCGAAATACTCCATATGAAAGTGCAAATAGAAGCAGTTAAAAAATCTAAACTGATTTCCCAGTGCAAAAAGTGCCAAGTCTACGGACACACGCAAAACTTTTGTAATAAGGAGCCTAGATGCGGAAATGTATATAGGAAAACACCGTACGGCTGAATGTATGAAACAAAAAGACACCACACCAAATTTGTGTCAACTGTGGCGAGGCACATCTAGCCAACTACAGAGGTTGCATTGTTATAAAAGAGCTGCAAAAAATTCGCAACAAAACAAGGAAAACTTCAGTAAGTACCAGGCCAGAAATCAACTCAGCCTCAACAAGAATATCCACAAAGTTAAGGACACACGAAACATTAGGCAAATTATCAAGTACTAATCCAAATGTAACTTATGCTGATGCACTCACTATTGGAAGTTCGAGAAGGTAACATAGTTCTGCTTCAGTTAATGATTCAAATAATAACCAAACTTATAAAATACTACAAGATATTCTTAATAGACTTAGTTCAAAAGAAGAAAAGCAAGAAAGAGCCCTCATATCAATCATGCAAAGGCTCACTTTACTCGAAAAAAGTCAAACAGCATCAGAGTTAGCCTCTCTTTGCTAAATAACATGGCAAATAATTAAAAAAATTCTTACATGGGACTGCAATGGTATATTGCAACGACAACATAAAATACTATTTTTTGATTTAGAAAATCAAACATACTACTCAGAGTCGTATAAAACTCCGAGGCCGCAATATATTGCCCACCTAGATACAACATCAAAGAGAATGCTTATACACACTTTTAAGCAGCTAGGTGAACAATTCATAATCGGGGGTGACATCAACGCTAAACATACAGACTGGGTATCAAGACTAACAACACCTAAAGGGAAAGAGCTCATCAAGCAATAATTAAATACAACTGCAATTGGCATTCTACTGGAAAACCAACTTAATGGCCAGGCGATCAAAATAAAACACCAGACCTAATTGACTTTTTTATAACAATAAAAATCTCGGTTGATTATATACAAGTGCAGGAAGGATTTGACTCCAAATCTAACCATTCCTCTATTTAAACGATAGTAAGTGATACAATAATTACAAATGACAAGCAGCCAATGTTAACATATAAATTTACTGACTGGAAAAAATTTAGGAATGAACTAAACAATAGCATCATTTTAAACACACAACTTTCATCAGAAGAAACATTAGAACAAGAGGTGGAAAAGCTCGTCAAAGATATACAGCAAGCAGCGTGGAAAAGCACTATTACAACAAATAAAAAAAATAGCTGGCAAATGCTATCCAATGGAAATTAAATCACTAGTTATAGAGAAAATAAGTGCCCGAAGGGAATGGCAACGTACGCGAGACCCAGCTGTCAAAAAAGATTAAATAATTTAACACAACGAATACGCAGAGAAATACGGGAATTTAAAAATAAATCAATAAATTCATAACTAAAATTTATAGGTTCGCGGATCATCTCGAGAGTACCTTTACCCCAATTTAACAACACTTAATCAACAGGATTAAAAACCATACAACCATCCCGAGAGAGGAAATCCCATTAACTAATGCTAAAGAAGTGAAGCAAGAAATAAAGAACCATGTAGTAGTTAAAAAATCACCAGGATATGACTTGATAACTGGAGAGATTCTTTAACAACTACCTAATAAAGCTATTAAAAAATATCGGATATGATTAATGCTTCCTTAAGACTCCGTTATGTCCCTCTATCTTGGAAATTTGCGGAAGTAATAATGATACCTAAACCAGGTAAGCCACCAAGTGAATTAACCTCGTACTATTGTTAAAACGAATTAAACCAGAAATTATAAAATCAGGAAAATTTCCGCCCCATCAATTTGGATTTAGAGAGAAACACTCCACAATCGATCAAGTTCATAGAATAACAGATTTAATAGAAAAATCCTTAGAGGAAAAAAAGATTTCTGGATATAGCACAGACATTTGACAAAGTCTAGGTGGTTTAATATTTAAATTGGAGAAAACTCTACCATTTGAGTATTGCGAACTGTTAAAGTCATACCTGAAGAGAAGCTACTTTAGAGTTAAATAGAAAGGAACTTACTCCAGCATAAAAGAAGGTAAAGCAGGAGTTCCGCAGGGAAATGTCTTAGGGCCACTCCTTTTCGTACTGTTTACAAGCGACTTGCCACAGATGGGCAATACAACTACCGCCACGTTTGCCGATGACACTACAATTCTAGCTGTTGGTGACACAATCGGTGAAGTCACATTCAAACTACAAATAGCCATAAATAATATACAAGATTGGCTAACTAAGTGGAGAATTAAAGTGAATGAATCAAAGTCTACTCACATTAACTTCACTAATAGGTCAATAGGACCACTACCTGTTACTCTCAATAATATCGCTGTACCACATGCAAACCAAGCAAAATACCTTGGTAATGAACCTTGATGCAAAGTTAAAGTGGAAAGTATATGTGAAAAAGAAAGCAGAAGAGCTTTAGTTAAAATATAGAAAAATGTACTGGTTAATTGGAAGAAACTCTCAGTTATCCATTCATAATAAACTTATGCTTTAAAAACAAGTGCTCAAGCCGGTCTTGACTTATGGTATCCAACTATGGAGATGCACTAAAATAGATAGTTCAACGATTCCAAAATAAAGTTCTTAGAGGGATTGTAAACGCCCCTTGGTACACTCGTACAATAGTGACCTCCATAGAGATCTCGGAATAGACAGAGTCGCAAGTGAAATAAAAAATGTGCTCAAAAACACCAGGAGAGGCTCCATCATCACCCTAATATAGAATACTCAAAAGACTAAAACCTTTTGAGTTACCTGAGTAGTGCGCATAATGCAAAATCAACCAAAACAACACTTTATGAAAAGAATACATAGTGGCTTTATTATTATATTGTTAGAATCAAACGCTGTTAGTCAAAAGTGACTAGTTACTTTATAAAAAAAAATTTTAAAATAAAAATAAAAGTTAAAAAAAAAAAATCTTTTAGTTCTACTCATCAATTGGCAAGATTTTTTATAAAGTGATTTGTAAAAAAGAAAATCGTGAGGATTAATTATCAAACGAAACCATGGATGAAGGTTTTTCCACAAACAATGAAGATGTCGGGATGATATTATTATTCTACAAACATTTAATTCTAAATATGTCGATCCGTGTATGGTAGTTACCATATAGTAAGAAACAAAGCGTTTTTAATATTGCATTGTTCGTATATATATCATAAAGAGCCACAATGTAAGATAAGATTTTAAAAATACCATAAAAGCTTAACAGATTTTAAAATATAAGATGTTCGCTTGCTAATCCGTGATAGAGGTGTTGGAGCCTTGGTTGTTACGATGTCCAGGTGTCCTGGCAGATGCAGTCGATTGAACAACGTAAATTGGTTACAAGGTTGTACTTCCCTATTGACCAAATTCGAGTAGTCATCATCAGCAAAGCAAACTATGAGTTTGAATCAGCCACATTGATTGTGTTCTTCTCATTCGTAAATATAACAACTCACTTGGCGGAGAAGCCGGAGAAAAAATTTCAGTACTTGAAGGGTCTTCTAAAGGGTGAGCACATAATCGCGCATAATCAAGGAATTTATTCGAACATTCTTTGACCAACCCGCAGTGTAAAATCCAACTTCGACAAGCATTCGGAGATTATTGGATACATCTGATGAAGTTATCCGAGGTCTTGCTGCTCTAGGTCCAGATGGAAGCTCTAGAGATCCACGGTTGCTGTACATATTAGTGGACAAATTAGATCAGGAAACACGAAGTTTATGGGCCAGCGGAACTAGTGAAGATTCACCTACTTTAAATTTTTACTAAATAGGAAACTGGACAGTTTCATCATTTATAACTGAGCAAATGTGCAACAGGCTGAAACTTAAACGTAGACCATGCCGAACACTAATATCCGATATTGGTAAGTCACAGCCACAGGTTACAAAAGGTGCAGTGGACTTGTGTATTAAATCAAGATATAACCATATAAAGTTACATGGTCCTTCCGCGATGGTCCTTCCGCAAATAAGTGGATAATTACCCGGTCAATCCATAGATCTTGATTTGTCATCACTTCCAAATATATTTTTGGCGGATTCTAAGTTTAATGTACTCAGCAATATTGACGTATTATTGGAAATTGAGCATATATTTAACCTAATTCGTGACGGCCGTTGGCCGCAAAATGGGCCAACCGGAACTATTCAGAGTGAATTAGGGTTGATTTTAGGTGGTGCAATTAAGACAAATTTCAATAATACATCGAAAGCTTTTACAAGTATTCCCGAACCAACAATGTTTGACATTGATAACACATTACGCCAATTTTGGGAAGTTGAAGAGTTGTCATGGGGTAATAAAATTAGACAGCACTAGTACCAAATTGCGCATTGTATTTGACGCCTCATCCAGGACATCATCGGGATTGGCACTGAATGACACGCTCATGGTAGGTCCACGGGTACAATCAAGCCTACAAGAAATCTAGCTTCGGTTTCGACAATTTCGCGTGGCAGTAGCAAGTGGCATTGAAAAAATGTACCGCCAAATTTTGGTGAAAGAAGAAGACCGAAAATCTCAATGTATTATGTGGAGGGGTAACGAACAGAGTGAGTTCGAGTGTTTTCAATTAAATATCGTCACATACGGAAGAGCATCAGCACCATACTTAGCAACCCGTATATTGACGGAAATTGCACGGATTAGTGAATCACATTACCCATTGATCTCTCAGGTATTAATGGAGAATACATGTGTGGACAACGTAATGGCAGGAGCCGATACGGTACCAAATGTACCAAAAGGTGTTAGGTCTACAGTGGGATCCAGAGAATGATGTCTTCACATAGAAAGTCAACCTGGGGAATCCAAAATATAAAAAATGGGGATGCTATCAGATAGCAGTAAGATAGTTGACCCGTTAGGTTGGTTAACACCAGTCATTTTAAAAATAAAAAGCCTATTCCAAAATATTTGAACATCACCAACCAAGTGGGCGATGAGCTGCCTCCTGATATTAAAGCAAGCATTTTAAGATGGCTGCAAGGATTACCGAATGTTCAACCACACGGTTTTAGTGATGCGAGCTTAAGAGGATATGCAGCAGTCATATATGGTATAGATACAAAACGGGAATTGGAGATTATGAGTGCATGGTGGTTACTGCAAAAGATAGCCCCTATCAAACATTTATCAATCGCAAAGTTTGAGTTATGTGCTGCTCATTTATTATCGAAACTATTAACCACAACAGCAGCAGCCTTACAAGTTCACAAAGATAATATAATGGCATGGACCGACTCCACCATTGTGCTGAACTGGCTAAGTGATAATCCGACAAGGTAGACAATATTTGACGGCAATATGATGCTAATCCAGCATCAAGGGGCGTAGACCCGCTAGAATTGCAACGTAATTATGAGACAACAAACGAGCAAAAACCCAAATGGACAGCATCAATGGCAGTAGAGGTGAAGAATGCAGTGTATGATGATCTACTGAAGAAGTATTCTAATTGGAACCGTCTATTAATGGTAGTTGCTGTGATTTTGCGTTTCATAACAAACGCATAATGATTGCTTAGTAAAGTGGAGGCTATCGTTCATGGAAGTAATGGTTTAGTTCGAGTAGCAGAAGTCAAGACGGGGATGTTTAAGCGTCCTATTCACAAGCTTTTTGTTTATTGAGAAATTAGTAATAAAATTTAAAATCGCTTGTTCTGAAACTACAAGTAAAGTTCCAGTAAAATTTCAAGAGGTACAATGACTATAAAATTTAGAGTTTTGACCACCTCAACAAATCCACTCGAACTAAAAACACTTGTTTACGTATTTTATATAGACGAAAACCTGATGTGTGTTATCAATCAGTGTTTGCGCTTTTCTATTATCAGATTAACCGGTCAAAAATTTTAATTTAAAATTTGGTATCTACGTAAGATTAGTTATTTACTATCTTAGAGAGTACTTTTGTTTGATAAACAAACCATATTAATTAGAAAACAAAGTAAATTGTCACTACTATCTCATAACAGCCCACATTTGTGCCGTTCTGATTATGCAAAAATATCAGATTCTCGATTAAAAATCGTATTAGATGTGCCATCCCTATAATATCTTAAATCAAGCTTTAGAAAAAGTACAAAACCGATTAAAATTCTAATCGATTTATCTTTTATTTAGTGCAGACAATTAATTCCAAGGGTGTCACTCAAAAATCTGTATTACCTTGAAATTGATTTAATCTAGAAAGTTATGTATTAAAATTGAACAATACTTGCAAACTAATTAAAAGTTTCGCATACGAACTATATACATATAACGCCGCCTATATAATCATTTCACAAGCCAACCATGTTCGTGTTGTTTTGGTCTTATCAGTGTTTTGCTATCTAACAAATATAAAACTTAAAACGAATTAGATCGAACTTATTGTCCGAGTTTTGCTATCAAACAGTGGACTTAACACAAGAGGAGGCTTAGTCAGTTGAGCTAATTACAAAATTTATAGTCGATAGTTGAACATTGATTCGTAAACATTAAAATTGTGTAAAATAAATTTAATTTTTTTTTTAACTTATATTTTAGATTTTTAAAAAAATTATTTAAAAAAACGAAGTGATTTAAAAATAAAAAATGTTAAAATTCATTTTAATAAGCTGTATACTGGTTACACTAGCATACGGCCAAGGATATCGAATTGGAGTTGGGCGATACGATATAACTGGACCATCCGTTGAAGTAACATTTGTAAGTTAGTAAAATAAATTTTAGTTGTAAAGTCACTAAAATGTGAAGTCTCACTTCTAGATGGGATACGCCATACCATCTCAACGCGGTGAAGGAATACATTTGCGACAATTTTCACGTGCCTTCATTGTCGACGATGGCAATAAACGTGTAGTATTTGTTAGTATTGATGCGGCCATGGTATCACATCCGGTAAAACGTGATGTGGTGGCACGACTACAACGTAAATTTGGCAATCAATATTCGTACGATAATTTAATTATAAGTGGAACACATACGCATGGTGCACCCGGGGGATTTTTAACATATCTCATGTACGATATGCCTAATCTTGGTTTTGTGCGGGAAACTTTCGAAGCACTCACCGATGGAATTTATCGTTCGATTATTCGGGCTCATGATAATATTATCGAAGGTAAATTAACGGTGTCCGAAATCGAAATTCATGATGTCAACATAAATCGAAGTCCATTATCGTACGAGAATAATCCAGCGGAAGAGCGTGCTCAGTAATTATTTTAATTTTAACTAATCAGATTGTGAACCCAGATCGTGTATTAATATTTCCATGTTTTCATTTTTTTTTATCTAGATACCAATACAACACGGATCGTAAGCTAACACAAATCCAGTTCTTGACGCAAGATAATAATTTAATTGGAGCAATTAATTGGTATCCGGTGCATCCAACATCGATGAATAATACAAATCATTTGGTGTCGTCCGATAATTTAGGATATGCGTCGATATTATTAGAAAAGGAAATGAATCCGAATTCGGTACCCGGTAAAGGTGCATTTGTTGGTGCATTCTGTTCGGCAAATTTGGGTGATGCATCACCAAATATTCGAGGACCACGTTGTCAATTGAGTGGCAATTTATGCGATATTTTAACATCCTCGTGCCCTGTCGGTGAAGGTGATTGTGTTGCTTCGGGACCCGGAAACGATATTTTCGAAAGTACAAAAATAATTGCCGAACGTATGTATAAAGGAGCATCAAAATTATTAAAATCGAGTGGTCGAGAAATTCGCGGAAAAGTTAAATATGTACATCAATTTGTTGATATGTCTCAAAGTTCGGCTACCTATTATAATGCAAAGAAAAAATTATATCAACGTGTACGAGGTTGCCCACCCGCGATGGGATACAGTTTTGCAGCGGGAACCACCGATGGCCCTGGAGCATTTAATTTTACTCAAGGTACAACAACCGATAATGCGTTATGGAATTTTGTACGTGATTTTATTGCTGAACCCTCGCCGGACGTAATTCAATGCCATGCACCAAAACCAATTTTATTATTCACCGGTGGTGCTACATTCCCATACGATTGGCAACCAAAAATTGTTCCAACACAATTACTTCAAATCGGTGACGTTGCTATTGTACCACTTCCAGGCGAGTATACTACTATGTCGGGACGCCGTATTCGTAATGGAGTGCGAAATGCTATATTACAAGCGACAAATAAAGATTTTACCGTCATCTTGGCTGGCCTTTCAAATCAATACACAAGCTATGTGGCAACCCCAGAAGAATACGAAGTACAAAGGTATGAGGGTGCATCAACCATATTTGGTCCCCATACTTGTACAATTTACGTTGAACAATTTCAAAAACTAGCCGAAAGTATGTCTAAAGATGAAGAGGTGGCACCTGGGCCATTACCACCAAATTTCGACGATCGTCTAATATCACTCCAAACCGGTGTACTATTCGATGGCCATCCAATTGGACGTGATTTTGGTTCAGTTCGTAATCAACCACGCCAACGGTATAACGTAAACGACGAAGTTCATGTTAAATTTATATCGGGTAATCCACGTAACAATTTAATGAGAGAAAAAACATTTTTGACCGTTGAAAAATTAGAAACGGACGGTAGTTGGTCGGTAGTCGCGACCGATGCTAATTGGGAAACGAAATTTCATTGGGAACGTACTTCAACCATATTCGGTTTTAGCGATGTTGATATTTTTTGGAGGATACCAGAAAATTCTGAAATTGGAGTATATCGTATCTGTCATTTCGGTTATTCTCGTGTATTATTCGGTGATGTATATCCATACGAAGGGTGTACAGTACGTTTTGATGTTGGATAATCAAAACTTTAAATTATTTTTGAATAAATTATATGTATTTTGCCTAAACTATATTATATATATATTATAAACAAAACTATATAGTTTTTATTTTAAAAAATGAGTCAATCTGTTTGTTATCTATTTTATATGTATAAAATAGTTTTGTCAAATTGATAAAACTATAATATTATGATTATTAGCCGAATTGGAACTTTTTTTTGTGAATATGACGTATGTGTATTATTTTGTAAAATGGAATTAATTAAATTATAATTTTTAATAAAACATACAACTTTAATTAAGCAGAGAATGGCGGCCAAACGGTGAGTTAGACGGTACAGTAATATTTCCGAAGTCTAGTTGTTGAAGTCACTCCTGATCAAAAATAGATCAGTTCTGATTGAATTGGTAAATGTGTAATCCAAGTTGTTCGAACGAACGCTAATGATTTGCCACCTAGTTATTCGCCGATTGTAGTAACGCTAAGTACCGGTGATTTGAATTTCCGTGTTTTTCGCTTAAAATCAATTTCTTCTAATTTATCCTTCTCAATTGTTTTTTATTATAAAAATTAATTTTTTTTTACAGTTAATTCATAATTAATTTATATAATTTCTAAAAATTTTAATTAATTTTAATATATAATCCAATAATTAACATAAATATCAACATTTTATGTTTTGCAATTCGAGAACAAGGCTTGTATGAACGACTAGACAAACTCTCGAATAGTTTTTGGTGTGGCAAAATAATTTTTTTTTTTATTAAATTGATTAAATTTATCTATAAAATAATTAAAGCACTTCTTAAATGTTTTGTTTAGATTTTAGAATTATTTTTTCTTAAGAATTCAATATATCATCATATAGAGTTTGGGTCTAGATTTACTGGTCCCCAAGGTCCAAAAGATAGCATTAACATTTTGTCGATTGATTGATTGATTAGACACAGGACTAGAGATTAGAGATAATGTGAACAAATCTTATTTTGTTTCACAAAAAAAAAAATTAGAAAAAACTAAAAAAAAAAAACGCGTAACGTGAATATTATATTGATCGGATAGTTCTTATCTACGTAAATCGATTACATCGATGGCCGATCCATCGTCGAGTGCAATATGCTGACATTCCATAAATAATGGAGGATCATTAGGATGTGGATGAAATCCGCTTAGTCGACACTGTGCAATATAGTCTAGTCCATAGCCTGGCGTAAGACAAAAGAAACCGGTTGTTTTATATTTTGGGGCACAAACGATTGCGACCGCTTCGGGCATCATCATTTGATACGCACAATGTGTATGCAAATCGACCGATGATAAAAATGCTGTTTGACTAGGATGTGTATGAATCCAACCCAAAGTGATCAAATTGTGTTGATCTTGTACATCGAAAAGTTCCTCCTCGTTCATTGTATTGCAACTATCGGGCGTTCCTTTTTGCTTCGGAATAATAACGTGCGTAATAAGCAATTGATTATGTGACAATTTACCAGCGAGAACACCACACGTTTCGATATTATTAACTGTATTTGAATTACAGAGTCTTAAAAATTTGTCCATAGTATCTTTTGGAATGATTACAGTTCGTAAACCACCGTCCGATAATAAATTCGATGAGGGTTTTAGAGTACGATCGACTGATGGTCGATGTGGTTTTTGATTCGCTGGACTATCCGGTAGTATTAAACCGGATGGTAAATTTGGACGATTATTATCCGATGGGAAATCATTGGGATAAACGACTTGATCGAGAATTGATAGATCTGGTGCAGTCGGTTGGAGACCACCACTATTTCCTTCAATATTTGTTACGGGTAGTAAACGACCTCGATTATTTTTTTCGTATTCTGCCTGTTCTCTTGCCTTTTCCATCTCTCGTATCCGTTCCATTTCTTTATTCGCCAGGAACTGACTATAATCCTTTTGATAGATTTCCAATAGTTTCAATTTTAACTTTTCGGTAATCGGCAGGACTTCTTTAAGTTTTGTTATGTTTGGTTGTTTCATTGTGGCGGATGTATTTTTATATTCGGGATGACTTTTAATCTTCTCGATGAACAGGGTCATGAACTTGATGTACAATATATAGGCATTTTCTAAATTCCCCTCGGATAAATACACAGTAGCCATACGTACCATCTCCATACCGGATCGAAAATATCTAAACACAAGACACAAAAATTATCGATTTTACACTAAAATAATCGTCCTTATTTATTGCCCACCACACCACCAGTATCGGTGCCACACTCACCTTCTGATTGGAATATTTGGGTCAACTTCAACCATATTACCATAATTGCCCAGCTGTTTGATTCGTGCATTTGGCTCAACAATACCCATTTCAACAAAGTTTATTAATTTTGACATTTTAATGATTAATTATTGTGGATTTTCATTTATAAACGAAAAATTGGAGCACAAACACAAAACGGGAAATCAAAACACTCGCGTTTTTGACATATAGCAAAATTATGACATTTGAGCGATTGTGTGAGTCATTCAATATGATTTGAACAGCTGATAGATAATTTTATTTTGGTTGCGTACAGTAGTACATATATTTTTGTTTTATAAGCACCATATAATATATTTACAGCGGATCTTAAAACGCTGAGTATGAAATATTGAGTAATTGGTAATAATTAAAAAGTATCACTATGCGTCGAAGATTTTTAAACTATTCTAAAAGTTCATTAAACCATAAAAACTTGCATTTAAATAGTTTTTTATATAAAATTAAATTCGATTTATTTATATCACTTATATCACAATACTATCATGACATTTTACGCGCTTAACATCTGACCACCTAAAATTCGTAATTATTTTATTAAAACGAAAAAAAACTAAACTCCAAATTTGTTTATTAATTGGCCAATTGCTAGTTTATGAATTTATTTGCTAAATAAACAACAACAAATCATTAAGTACAATAAAAATGTATAATCGTGATTAGGATTTATGTATCGCGATAGAAGATAATATCACAGTGTGGGTTCATTTATTTTTTATTGCGATAGGTGAGTAAATGATCAAGTAATGATTGGTGGTAAATTAGTATATTGTAAAAATGCATGAAAATGATACATACCAAATTAAATTTTACAAACGTAAAATGTACCAACAAGAGGTACCATATTACATAATTCCATGGAACTCCATCATCACACAACACAACACGAACGCATGCAATAGAAAATGAAATACAAACACAACCAACTTATCACTCAGTATTTATTATCGTGGTTGACGGTTGTGTGTGCGACACTCATGGAAGTTTTGTACATAAATCTATCTATCGAGTTAATTTCCAAAGTAATTTGAGTATATTGATTCCATAAAAAACGTTTTATCCAAAGATAAAAATATTTTTCGTTCGCCCGAAAGAAATAAAATTTCGAAATTGAGGTTAAGTCACTGTGTTGTGATAAAAATCAAAGGAGATTCCAGTGTTTAAAGTGTTTTGTGCAAACGTCATAATTTAACAATGAGAAATATTTTTTTACTTCCTGTGGAATGTCAAGAGGTAAGATTTTATTTTAATTTTTGAGTGCTTTTTTTGAGAAATGTTGAGACGAATTAGTTTTATTGATTATCACATTAAATGACGTTTATAACCTCTACCAACAACCTTGAAGACCTTGAAATTTTTGTATTTTTGGCGTTTTATTTTGTGTCCGTATGTTGAGATAGTTGAGAGAGATACAATCATCTCACGAAAGATGTTTGTACTTTCTACTTTTGGTGCAAAGTAGTTTTAAATTTGTTAGTGCATTTTATGTAGTTCACTGTGTGTCATCATGCAACGTGAGAATGCCGGTTTTTGGTTGAATTTAATATTTCTTTATCGTAGCTAACTGAACTTGTGTGCCGTTAGAACAACAGGTCAATTTTTATTTACAATTTGCACAATAAACAACTCCAAGTCACAATTGTACTAGCGTCAAAGATTCGTGTAATTGTGTTCATCAGTTCATGGCTATGAAAACAAGGTTCGTTTGATAGTACGGTATCAGCTAAGACCAAGAAGGAGTGTCTCGTGTGAAACTCGATGTGACTAGCAAACTTTTAAGCCAATCCATACGACTATAGATAAAGACTAATTTTACATTGGTTTTGATGATCGGTAGGATCCAACTGGCAACACGCCAAACTAGAGATTGGCAACTTTATTGCTAGAACTGGCAAACGAATGACTTATGTGAATATATAGACCTCACGATATGAACTTGTAACATAATGAGAAAAGAATAATGTGATGAGCGATCGATCGCTCACGATCTAATTGTGGCTAGCAAATCCTTTCCTCATAAAACCTATTGTCCTATAGGCCATCCCTGAAAACTTGCTTAGTAAAAACCGATGACTATTATTATTCAAACATAAAGGTAAATCAAGACAGTTGACACTTCTGGTTGTTGATTGCTTCCTTCCGATTAGATATTATGTCGAAGAATTGCGAAGTTTTGTAACATTGCATAATATAAGAAATTCGAATTATTTTTCAAAATAATATTTTAAAAAGTTCGAATTACTAAGTTTGCTTCACAGTTGGACGGCACATCAATTTGCAGAGATGTAGAAATGTTTAGAGACTATGTTCAGTTTCTTTCAATCGATCAAACAAATTCATAAACACATTTCATCGCCAGATCTTATAAAATTTGTATGTCTTCTATTGATCACGATCACTGTGGCCGCTGTGGTTCGGGCACACTCTCACATGCCTATTCCTTAGAATTCCGCCACATCATTCTTCGTTTGTCGTAGGAGGCGACTAAACAAAGGTTGGATCGCTGGGCTGACTACCCGTGCAGTCGCTAAGAAAACCAGGCGCATTTGATGGCACTATATCAGCCATGAAAGAGTATCGTTTGGAACTCGTTGCTCCAAGAAACTCGTTGGCCAAAAAGTGGAGATCATATGTCCCAAGGCTATGCATTGCTTTACAGTGGAGATGACCTCGGTAATCTTGATGTTGGTTTTGTTCTTAGGCCCAAGGTGAAAAAGGCTGTTTTGGCTGTGTACATTTTACGCATGCTACTAGCCAATCAAACAATCATTTGTGTATTTGCAAAAATTTGGATGATCTGATGGGATCCATACCGGAGCACGATCAGAATAGTGATTGGTGAATTTAATGCGGTCGCTCATGACCTCATTGTGGCTAGCACGTTCTTTCCTCATACAAATAACCACTTGGAAACATGGACACACCCTCTTAAGACGCCCTGAAGATTGACCATGTGTTAATTTCTAAGGGAAGGTCTCGGGTGATCCAAGATGTGAGATCTTATCGGTCGGCTACCAAATTAGTAGGCAGTGATCATCAATTGGTCACTGGAAAGCTAAGATGGCAGTTTTCGTACAAGCCATTATGGCAACCAACTCTCGTTCTGATGATGTGAACGTCCTATGGGAGGTTTTGAAAACTTCGGCTATCAGTGGTTTGATGAGGAGTGTCGCCTTGCTGTCGAGCAACAGAATATAGCCTATAAAGAAGCGTGAGTATGTTTTACAATCATACGGAAGAACGTAGTTGTCCTTGCTCGGAGAACCGCTAGGCGAATTTGTAGCGAAAAAAACGTGAGTGGTGGAAGGCTAAAGTCTTAAGGGTCCAACAACTAGCAATGAGCGTAGTTCACATAACTTCTTTAAAGAAGTTACCGGACTTACCATACCTTCAGAGTTAGGTTTATCCCCATTCGGGTCATGCTGTATTTGAAAGTTGTCAAATACAAACGAGAAATTCACACTGGCTATACAGAGACTTAAAAGAAATCGGGGTTGATTGTGTTACATCTGAGCTCTTGATATCCGGAAGGACTATCTTTTCGCACTCGTTCGATTAGTATGACAAAGCGAACTTATGCCTGATGGATGGAAAGTACCGAGTTGTGCCCCATCGTTAAAAAGGAGATCGCACTAAATCGGGGCATAGCTCTTCTTTGCACAACATACAAATTACTGGCTTACATAATACTGTAGAGAATCACGCCCCTGGCGGAGGAAATTTCAGGTGACTACCAAGGATGATTTCGTCCAAATCGGTCAGTCCACTGATCAAGTTTTTTCACTGAGGATGATTCTTTCTAAATATTACGAGATATCTCGTAGCCTATGACTCAATCCATCGGGATAGCTTATGGTTTGCTTTGCGATGTCTGGGAATACCTGACAAATATGTGCGTTTATGTAAAATATCACAATGTTGTGTCAAAGTTGAGAACAAACTATCAGGAAGTTTTGCAATTAGCTCTGGGGTACGGCAAGGAGATGCTCTGTTCCCGATACTCTTTAATCTCATGTTAGGATTCATCTTTCGTAAAAGTGAAACACCTCAGGACAACATCTTGTACCATCAGTCCAACCAGCTTCTCTGGCATATGCAGATGATATCGGTGTAATTGGACTGAATGGCAACGGTGTAAAAAAACTACTGGATCCACTTGCACGGTTCTTAGCTTCCATTGGTCTCAATGAGTCCAAAACAAAATATATGAGTCCAAAACAAAATATATGAGTCCAAAACAAAATATATGATCACTGGTTTTAAAGACCAAGACGCAATGGATTTTAGTAGGGTTGACCACATACTAGAAGGAGTGATCCGATACCTCGGCAGATGAGTATGAGCAATGGTTAATGACATTCGAGAGAAGAATCATGTGCTTGATTTATGGCCCCAAACGCAACGATGACGACACTTACCGAGTTTTATTCAACCACGAGATTAGAAATTTAATGAAAATTCCTGATCTAGCTCATTAAATAAAAGAACACCGAGTACGCTGGCTTGGTCATGTTCTGCGAGCCAATCCTAAACGAATGGTTCAGCGATCTCTGAGAGAAGAGCCGCCATTTGGCATGCGCAGAGGTCGATATCGGCCACGATGGCTCCTCGGAGTAGAGAACGACTTATCCTCTTCGGGTTGTCTAGAACAATACGGAGAACAAGCTCGGCATCGAATCCGATGGAGCCAGAATCTTGATATTAATCCAATCGACCACCGCAAGTACTTAGGTGTGTGTCTTTACTAAATTTTAACTACACGTAAATGCTTATGCAAATTGGTAAGAGCAGTTATGACTAGTTAAGATTTAGCACTTGCGGTGGTCAATTGGAAAGCAACTATTGTGTTATGAACGATCGTACAACATTTCTTAATCGAGTAAAGAATTTGGTAAATTATTTATCCAGATAAGAAACAAAATTTCAAAATTCAGTTCTAGCTAGATTATAGCCCAAATATAAATAATAGAAAGTATACAATTGTAATTATTAAGTACAACAATACACTACACAACCACACTCGTTTTATTTATGTGAAGTGGATTGATATTGTTAATACATGATAAACATAAATTAAACAGGTGATTTTTAATCAAACAGTAATCGACATATTTAAGTATGTGAACCCTAGAATCTATTTAGAAGCTATCATATATTAGTTTATCGATCTATAAATTTCTCGCGATTAAAATGCGAACGGATGTGTCAACGAACGACCTAGAACTATATAAAATATTAGATTCGATCACGTGACCTATATCTAGTAAATTAATTAAATGAATTAATGTAATAATCCGCAAACTTTTTATAAATATCTTCGTTCGGCTGAATCAACTGGCAAAATATTTCTAACGTATACACACACAAGTATCGCACTCTCCATGTATTCATATGACCTTCACATCTATTATTAAAAATTAAAAAAAACTTCTAAGAAATTTTTTTTATTTTCTTATATAAATCTCGAAACACGATAGAAATTGTGTTGTATATACTCCAACGATTATATAAAACAAATCGCATATTTATTTAATGTTATCAGTATACATAGTTGTCATTTCGTTAGAAATGTTTTGTTCGCTAATGTATCGTAAATTAGTTCAGTAACGGAATTATCTGCTAAGTACTAGTATTTTTCCGCGAGTCATTGGAGCGTAAAAACACTGAGTATTAAATTAAGATTTCAATGACCTTAGACTATGTTTTTTTTTTTTTTTTTTTTAAGATCAATTTAAATGCTTGCATGATTTGTAGTAGTTAAGTGTTTATAAAATCATCTCGTCTAGACCTATTCAAATTATTAGCTCAACATTCATTAAATGTATCTTCGGCTAGAAAAACGCTCTATAAGCGAAAGAATAGATAAATTTAATTGAATAAACTACTATTGCTCAATTTCATTATGAACTAAGTTTTTTTTTGTTAAATACTTAAAATGTAGCTTAAAAATTTATCGACGTCGTTTTAAATCGAGCAAATTATTTTTTTTCTAAATTTCGTCAAAAAGGAAACTGAACTTTGGTTCTGAACTAGAAATAGTTGTTGGGTTTAGAAAATTTAGCAACATTATGCACCTGAAATAATAAAATTAAGCAACTTTATTGAAAATAGCCTTCTTAATTAGATTATGATTCTTAAACAATTTGATTACCGACATTTTGATAAATTTGAATTATTTTATGAGACTCATAAATAAAAAAGGTGATAACATTTTATTTTTACCATTAAATGACTTGGTCGTGGCTTAAACGTGGCTTGAATCATTTGCATGGTCAGTGCATAAATATTGAGTATAGTTGGGATGTGCGCTTATTCTACCATTTCACCAAGTTAAACCTTAAAAAATTATACTTTATAATCTGGCACATTAGTAAAATTGAGAAAATGCAAAAAAATTTGGGAGAATTATTGGTACTCAAGCGTAAAATATTGAAACCCTTTACATGATTATTGTTTATATATTTTGCTTTAAATTACAGAATGCCAGTTCGACTAAGGTAAGTTGATATCTTGCAGAACGAAATTGATCTGAGCTCACGTTTTATTTTCTTCTATATGCACTTGACTTATATAGAACTCACCAATCGTGATCAAGGTAAGACCGGAAGTAAAGAACTATTTGTTATATACTTTGGTGGTTATGTATAATCTAATCTTAGGATAGCCGTCTATGTACATAATTGTAAAGAAAAAATGTTTAGAGAAAATTTTCACTTGAGAAAAATAATAATAATTTTCGTCACGAGTTTCAGAAAAGTTTTTTTTTTTGTATTTTCATCATTTTTTTTTTATATAACAATAATTAGTTTATTCGCGTCAATTGTACAATACAAACCGCTTAGCCAGTAGGTATCATATATAGACAGTTGGGTTTTGTATGCCGAGCGTATAACTTGAGTCGCGCATTTTACACGCTGATTAGTTTTCTGCATATTGCATTTAGTTTGTGTATTGTTGATTTGTCGTGATAAGGGATATAAAATAGTGACAAATAAAATTCAAAAATGCCTGACGACACTAGACAAGAGGTAATTATATGTTATGTGTTTATGTGATAATATGTGTAAACCACTATTTGTGTTGTTTTATTTTTGGTTACAACAATGTCAAAGACACTGTACAAATTTTGTGAATAAGATCATGCTAAGGTTATTCTTAAAATGAAAATATAAATAAGTTTTTCTTTTCTTTATTTTTTGTGTGGTGAAATAAAAATAGACCTTGATGGTGTTGTCGTTATGTAAGATACAAAAAAAATGTGTGATCATTCATCGTGATCGTAACTATGAAATTCTATGAAACGTGATGTCATCTAATTTGTCGTATGTAATTTAGTAAGTGCAGTTCTGAGTGAAAAATACAAATATGTAATTAGTTCGTTTTGCTATTTAATTATTGTTGTGATCATTTCGATGACGTCGGAAATATAATGATACCATTTTCCGTGTGTTAATCTTAATAAACATGTTTTTCACATTTGGCATATTTAATATTTTGCGAAAATCTTATCAGTGTACGTGATTAAGACAAAACATGCTACTTTGTGATCATCAATTGACGACTTTACGAATACGAAGATCAAGGAAATTGTTTAAGCAAAACTAAACATCAATATATTAATAGTGCAAAATTCTGTAAAAACATTAATTTGAAGATTGAAGGAAGTTATCAAGTGATGAATTTTTAATTTGTGTCATAAAATGTGATTCGATTCGAATAGTAGATAATAACGATCTTAGAAGCTATCAAGTTAAAAAAAAGTCACAATAAATGCGTTCGTATATTTGAAGATTAAATCATTTTACAAATATCATAACTATGATCGTTTTGACCAATATTTTATTTATCGATTTACATAAGCATTTCGATGTACCCTTTAAAAACACATTTCATTCAAACACGATTATTTATATAAAAAAAAATAAACATTTTTTTTACGCCGGCTTGATTAAAATGACGCAAACGTCTTGTCTAAGTACATTACAGTAAAATACATTAAATACGCGCCATAACCCGAAATTTATGTGATTGCGATAAGTCACTATAGTTAGGTTGCAATAATTCATGTAGAATTTTATAAATTAATTTTTGTGTCGTGCTAATTAAAATGCCTCATCGTCAAGTAAATGTATTTCTCATTTAATTGGTGCTAATTAAATTACATTGATTTTTCTAATTTATGATTTTGTATTTTATGTTTTTATTATAGGGTCCAACACATTTAAAACGTGCACAAACGGATAAATTACTCGAAGTGTTTAAAAAATATTCATCGCATCATACCGATGGAGAATATTTTATGACCAGTAGTGATTTTGTGAAAAATTTTCTCGGATACACAGGGAACGTATTTAATGAGGTAGGTGATTTACAAGTGTCTAACAACCTTAAATTGACTTTGAATAAAAATTGAAAGAAAATTGTAAATTTCTATATAAATGTGTTATCGCACGACATGTTCACATGATCGAACTTTATAAAAGATAATTTTCTAGAGTATTTACAAACCTAAAACCAAATTTTACTAGATTTGAAAGGTCATTAACGGGGTGAATAACAATTTATGTTTTTTGGATGGTTTATTTATAGGAGTCAATCAAATTACTAGCTGGAATTGCTGATACAAGTAAAGATGGTGTTATATCATTTTCCGAATTTCAAGCATTTGAGGGATTGCTATGCGCTCCAGATGCACTATACAAAACCGCCTTCCAGCTATTCGATATTGGTGGAAAGGGTGCCGTGGCCTATGTTGATTTCGTAAAAGTTATTAAAATGACCGATATTAATAAAAATATTCCAATCGATACGCCATTTATACAAAAATATTTTGGCAAAGAAAAAAACCGCGAAATACCATATGCCGAATTCAGTCAGTTTTTACACGATTTTCATGAAGAGTGTGCCATGGAAGCATTTAAATTAAAAGATCCAACTGGATCAGGCTATATCTCAGCATTAGATTTTCAAGATATTATGGTTAAAGTCAAAAAGCATCTATTAACGAAAGAAGTTAGAGAAAATTTAGTTGCGGTAAGTACATAAATATATAAATTACGAATATTTTTTATAATCTAAACCCTAATTTTATAGTTAACCGAAGGACATCGAGTTAGTTTTCCCTATTTTATGGCATTTAATTCACTTTTGAATAATATCGAGCTACTGAAACGAATATATTTGAACGCAACGGGAGGTCATCGTACCCAACCGATTACCAAAGATGAACTGCTCTACTCGGCCCAAGTCATGAGTCAGATTACACCACTCGAAATCGATATTTTATTTCAGCTTACTGGAGTGATTCACCAAACGGGGTAATTATTTTAAATTTTTTATACGTATTTTAATTTAATTTACCATCTAAGTAAATTATTTACTCGGTACACAAATTTTATTTTATTTATTTTCTTTTGCGGCTTTAAAAATAATAATTTCCTTAAGTTGGTGGAAATTAAAAGAGAAAGAGAGAAATAGGCAAGTTTAATTTAGTAAATTAGTAAATCTTGTCATTTTGGTAAATACGTCGGTTTATTTTGCACATTTTGTTAAAATGTCTAATTTAAAATATATTAAATGGCATTTGTAATGTTTAAATGTTTAATATTTTAAAACTGTATATTGTATATTTCCAGGAAAATTGTTTATACAGATCTAAGCAGTATAGCGCCTGAACACTATATCAAGCATATAACAACACGATTAGCTGAAATAAAAGCAGTTGATCGGCCAGAAGACCGAAGTACATTTATACAAATTTTAGAAAGTGCTTATCGTTTTTCGTTAGGTTCAATAGCTGGCGGTAAGTTTTTAATATTAGACTAAATATTTTTTAAAAGTACTTAAATTAACTTTAATTGTTTTTTAGCTGTTGGTGCCACCGCTGTTTACCCCATTGATTTAGTTAAAACCAGGATGCAAAATCAACGTGCGGGTTCTTTTATCGGTGAAGTCGCATACCGAAATTCGTGGGATTGCTTTAAAAAAGTAATTCGACATGAAGGTGTACTTGGATTGTATCGTGGATTAGTACCACAATTGCTAGGTGTTGCACCTGAGAAAGCTATAAAATTAACGGTGAACGATTTAATGCGCGATAAATTTACGGATAAACAAGGAAATATTACACGTTACGCTGAGGTTATGTCGGGTGCGTGTGCCGGTGCATCACAAGTTATTTTTACAAATCCACTAGAAATTGTTAAAATTCGATTACAAGTAGCTGGAGAAATAGCCGGTGGTGCTAAAGTACGTGCATGGCATGTCGTTAAAGAATTAGGATTGTTTGGTTTGTATAAAGGAGCACGTGCTTGTCTCCTTCGTGATGTTCCATTCTCAGCCATATATTTTCCGGTCTATGCCCACACCAAAGCTAAATTTGCGGACGAAGATGGTTATAATCATCCGTTAACACTTTTAGCAGCTGGTGCAATTGCTGGTGTTCCAGCCGCTTCACTCGTAACGCCTGCCGATGTAATAAAAACGCGATTACAAGTAGTGGCACGAACGGGACAAACGACATACACAGGAGTACTGGATGCCACCCGTAAAATTATGATGGAAGAAGGTCCAAGGGCATTTTGGAAAGGAACGGTGGCTCGTGTTTTTCGATCATCACCTCAATTTGGTGTTACTCTTGTCACCTACGAATTATTGCAACGTTTATTCTTTGTCGATTTCGGAGGCTCACGACCAGCTGGTTCCGATAGTAAAAAATTAGCTTCACTGTCAGACCTAAATATTAATCGTAATCCAGACCATATCGGTGGTTATTCGGTTGCCATACCACTTCTAAACGGAATTGAAACTAAATTCGGACTATGTTTACCCAAATTTTCGCCCACAGTTAGTACAACTTCGTTAGCAGCGGCAGCCACTACAACCAATAAATCATGATTCTTATTTCTAAGCTAAAAAAACAACAAAATTTTAATTTATTGATCGCATTTTATTTTTTTAATTAATGTAGTATATTTATGAAACTATATATCAATCGTATCAGTTGGAAACTGATCAAATTATATTTTTGTAAATTTATTAGCACAATTTAATTATCTAATAATTAAAAATTAAGTTTAATAATTTCGCTTTGAATAATTTTCTATATCATTGACTTGATCTGTACAAAGTATTATACATTAAAATGTTACTCACATTTTGTGTTGAATCAAATTTGGCTAAAAATCGGACATTTAATTTTTTTTTTGGAGGTAATTTTCACAGTAATTCAATTGTTATTGCATTTATAACATTTAAGAAAAATCGAGATGATGATAAGTTGTTACATTGAAAATAAATTAAAATTACAAAAATATAAAATACAAATGGTTTTCATTTCTACACCAATCAGTATATCATTGACATTTTATTTTATGTTTAACTAACTATCAATCAAAATTTTGTTTAGTTTTAAACAATGGGGAATAGTCTAGATCCTATAGTAAACTATTGGGATGATCTGGTTAAATTAGAATTGTGGTATTATCTAGGATTTAAAAACTCGACACATATTAAATGTGCACCGACTGAAAAGTTACGTAAAATTTTTATTAAATATTCATCATATCATCAAGATGGTGAATTCTATATGACAAGTGATGATTTTGTGGGAAACTTTCTTGGCCATACAGGTACAAGATTTAACCACGTATGTATATATATTATATTCGACACAAATTGTAGAATCCTGTTTGATTTTTTATTTATTTATATATTTAGGAATTTGCTAAAATTTTAGCGGGAATTGGCACACATAAAACTGGTCTTATATCCTTTGCAGAATTTCAGGCACTCGAACATTTACTTTGTGCACCTGATGCGTTTTATCGAACAGCATTTCAATTATTTGATATTCGCCGAAAAGGTCTTGTGACATACAATGATTTTATGACAGT
The DNA here is from genome assembly GCA_963556175.1 of Tipula confusa. Classification (NCBI taxonomy): domain Eukaryota; kingdom Metazoa; phylum Arthropoda; class Insecta; order Diptera; family Tipulidae; genus Tipula; species Tipula confusa. The sequence goes on from OY744477.1 coordinate 178,924,339, forward strand.
AATGCTGAAAATCGATATCGATAAAAATATTTCAATAAATCATAAATTTATCGAAAATTATTTTGGCCGGAATAAAAATCGCGAAATAACATATACCGAGTTTAGCCAGTTTCTTAATGACTTTCATCAACAACAAACTATCGATGCTTTTAAAATACGTGATCCCACCGGATCTGGATATATTTCGTCATATGATTTTCAAAATATAATGGTTCATGTCAAGAAATATTTACTAACAAATGATGTTCAAAATAATTTGGTTGTCGTAACAAACGGGGAGCATGTTAGTTTTCCATATTTTATGGCGTTTAATGCACTTCTAAATAAAATCGAACTACTAAAACGAACATATTTGTACGCAACAGATGGCCGTCGCTCACAGTTAGTCACAAAAGATGCATTTCTGCGATCGGCGCAAGTGTTTAATCAAATCACACCGCTCGAAATCGATATTTTATTTCAACTAGTCGCTATCATTTTTCAAAGACGTCAACTTGTCTACAATGATTTGAGCGAACTATCGCCCAATCATTGTTCAAATCGCAAAACCACTCCGTTGTTAAAAATAATAGATATTAATCATCCAGAAGGCCGAAGTGCTTTAGTACAAATGCTTGAAAGTGGTTATCGTTTCGCTTTAGGATCATTTGCTGGTGGTATGTTAACTAATTTTCCATCGTAAAAATAATTGTGCACTATAATTTGTCTACTCGTAGCTATTGGCGCATCATGTGTCTATCCAATCGATTTAGTTAAAACTCGGATGCAAAATCAGCGTATACATTCTAACGTTGCTAAGCTCGCTTATGAAAATTCATGGGATTGTTTCAAAAAAGTTACACGAAATGAAGGACTTAAAGGTTTGTACCGAGGTTTAGTGCCACAATTATGCGGTGTTGCACCTGAAAAGGCGATTAAACTTACAATCAACGATTTTATGCGGGATAAATTATCAGACAAGCAAAAAAATATTCCACAATGGTGTGAAATTATAGCAGGTGCGTGTGCTGGTGCATCACAAGTTATTTTTACAAATCCACTAGAAATTGTTAAAATTCGATTACAAGTAGCTGGAGAAATAGCCGGTGGTGCTAAAGTACGAGCATGGCATGTGGTTAAAGAATTAGGATTGTTTGGTTTGTATAAAGGAGCACGCGCTTGTCTCCTTCGTGATGTCCCATTCTCAGCCATATATTTTCCGGTCTATGCCCACACCAAAGCTAAATTTGCGGACGAAGATGGTTATAATAATCCGTTAACACTATTACTGGCCGGAATAATTGCTGGTATTCCAGCCGCATCTCTCGTTACACCAGCAGATGTAATTAAAACACGATTACAAGTAAACCCGCAACCAGGTCAAACCACTTACACCGGAATAATTGATGCAACACGTAAAATTATGAAACAAGAAGGTTATCGTGCATTTTGGAAAGGAACAGCAGCTCGTGTATGTCGGTCATCGCCACAATTTGGGGTCACTTTAGCCACATATGAATTACTACAACGGTTATTTTATATCGATTTTGGTGGTTCTCGACCATCTGGATCGGATATAAAAAAGGTTGCCGCAATTTACGATGCAAATACACATTTAAATCCGGATCATATTGGTGGTTATTCCGTGGCCATACCAATATTGAATGGAATTGAAACCAAATTTGGATTGTGCTTACCCAAATTTGCGCCATGGGTGAATCCAACATTGGCCGAAGCCAAATCCGACAATAAATTATAAATTTTATTTTTAAGTATAAAACACAGTAAAACTTTAAAACAATTTATAAAATTACGACGAAAATTAATTAAATTTAACTTTGTGTTTTCTCAATAATACGATACACATTAGTAGTTTTGTCTAATCCTAGAATTAAGTGTCGTAAACATTATTTATTGACGCAAATTATATATCAAAAACAGTCGACACAATAATAATATCTTACATAATTCTTGAGATGACATCGAATCGGGATATAATTGATTTTCTTTCTTTTATAATTTATGATGTTATCATAACTATATTCCTTTTCATTTTATTTATTTCATCGTATATTTTATTATTAAGTATGTGTTTATGATATTTTTAGAACAATGTTATTTTTGTGTAATTGCCACGCATAAAACATAATATTTGATTGCTTTTCAATGTTGACGCCGTCCAAACCGCATATCACGGTAAACGAATATTAAATGAAAATTACAAAGTATGGCATAGGAAAATAGTCAATTTTATTAAACAAGTTAATTATAACCCAATTAATATTCTATTCTAAATATCTAAACATAAAAATATCCTCTCGATGATTTTATTTCTTATTGTTTTACAATAACAAATAATTTTAATTTATTTTATCATTTGATATTTATATTTTTATTTGCGAAAACGACAATTAATACTTTGGGCTATATGTAATTAGAAATATATATGTATATATTGTAAAATTCACCTTAAAATTATATAAAAGACGTTTTGTTCTATTATTAAAAAAAAAATAAAAAATAATTCTGGGGTTTATCGAACAATTCTGAGGAGATTAGAAGATTTTGTGTATACCTTTAAGTTTTTAATTTTCACCTGAAGCTTTTTCATTTTTTTTTATTTACATTGTTTAGAACCTTTACTTTAGTTTTAATTTATTTTGATACGAATTAATCTTTTGTGTGAATATTTTTAGAAAAGGGGGGTTTATAAACCTCCTAAAAAGTTGGATTAGTTAACTACAATTGACTTATCCTATAATAACAATTTATCTAACTTAAAAATTTTAAAAAAATAATTCTAAATTTTAAAGTGATTAAAAAGGTGTTTGTTACCTATGCTATTGCCAAATATTAGACAGTCCTTAAACAACAAGGTACTGAAATAACTTGTTTTTCACACTCAATAAGATATTTGACTTTTCTGCACCATAGGACTGGAATATTATCAGCTAGTAGATTAAGATTAATATTATCTTGTCGCTCTTCGTCGAGTAAAGAAGATTGCTTGTGTTTTTGAGGGAGTTTGATGTTCCATTTAGTGCAGTATTCAGAGAGTGAATTTATGTTAGAATGCAGTAGATAAATGGTGAGGTCATCGGCGTATTGAGGAAATCCAACATTACTGTAAGCAGATGCTATACCAGCTGTAAGTATCGGAGAAATCGAAGAATTTTATGCTTAGCGGAAAATTCTCTATCCGTAAGGTAATTGCTAATAAGTTTAGATATATCGGCAGTTTCAAACACCCAGAAACGCGAAATTATTTTTGGGTCTTGCGAACTATTATAGAAAATTTATACGAAATTTTTCAGAAATCTCTGAACCAGTAAAAAGACTACTACGAAAACATGTCATTTTCAATTGTGAAAACACTTGAAATTCTTAAACAAAAACTTAAGAATGAAGATCTTGTCGAAATCAGGGTTTTGTCGAAACCTTCATTCTTACGACTGACGCGAGTGATTATAGTCTCGGTGCCGTTTTGAGTCAAAAACTGAACACTGATAACCGGTAGCTTTTGCTAGCCGTTAATAAAATCAGCCTGAACGAAACTATTCTACAGTAGAAAAGGAAATGTTAGCTGTGGTATGGGCTATGCAAAATTTCCGACCGTACCTGTACGGACGAAAATTTGTAATAATAACGGATCATAAACCTTTGATAGGAGAAATAAAGAATACTCCATCTCGTTTATTACGATGGCGATTGAAATTAGCGGAATATGATTTTACAATACAACATAAATCTGGTTCAAAAAACACAAATGCCGATGCTTTGTCTAGAATAAAACATGAATATGTTCACGTTACGACTAGAGTACAACAACGTAAAGAAGCTTTAGTGACAACAAGAAAAAATTAACAAAACAGTGTCATCAGACTTCGAAAATTTAAATGACAGTAATAAACATAAAACGAACTCGAAACTAAATTTGACGACAAACGACAGCAACAATAGCAACCCGACAATTTTTAAAAGACATCCTAGAATAATTTTAAATCCAAATCAAAAAACAAAAATACTAGAAGAATTTTACAACTCACCGGTGTGGTTTACAGAACATTCAAAAGGATTAGAATGGTATACTTTTGGCCAAAGATGTTAAGATACATTTATCAATTTATAAAAAAATGCAAGCTTTGTAAGCAAAATAAAATATGTAGGCATACCAAGATACCACTAAAGTTCTCATTATCAGAATCTGATAATGGAAACAATTACATCATAACATTTCAAGATGATCTTACAAAATACTCAGGTGCTATTCCAATTCTCAATCAAGAAGCACCTACAATCGCAAAAGGAATTGTCACTCAAGTACAGTATACTTACCGATTAAGGCGCGAACTTTATGAGTAAACTGTTCGTAGAAATTTGCAAGCTTCTTAAGATAAAGAAATTGTCTACAACTGCATTTCATCCTATGACAAATGGTGCACACTCGAAAGATCACACCGAACCTTAAAAGAATACCTAAGATGTTTCATTAAACAAGACAAAAGTAACTGGAATAGCATGGTACCCTTCGAAATTTATGTGTATAACACAACACCACATTCAATAACCAGATTTATCCCTTATGAACTAGTTTTCGGAAAATCACCTAAATCCCTTTTAAGTATTGAGGGAGAAGCAGAACCTGTTTATTCGTATGAAGACTACTTCATGGAATTGAAAGCCCGTTTAAAATTAGCACGATATTTTGCAAGAGAAAACATTATAAAAAGTAAAGAAAATATCAAACTGAGCTACGACCGAAACGCAACATTATTCAGCATAAAACAAAATTAGACCCTCTATATCTAGGACCATTTGAAGTAACGCAAGTAAATTCCCCAGAAAACACAACAATCGAAATTAGTAATAAATTTAGAATCGTCCACAACACTAGACTAAAACTGGACTAAGGTACAATACAACTACAAATTAACGATCCGAGAACGTATATTCTTATCTCTTATCCCCTCAAACTCAAGTAATCATTCCCAACGTAACTAATTTTAACTAAAAATTGTCAAAAATTCACTAGAAAGCATATGCTGTGAGTTTTTCAACACAACTGACTTTGACTACTGCAGAGAAATATAATGTAAAACTCAAGCAGCCTTCGAAGAACTTTTATCCCAAGAAGATATAATCGAACATTCCTTTATTGAGACATACAGAAAAAAAAGAGAAATTTTTGACGGTATTGGTAATTTTCAAAATATTTGTTTGGCATCTTATAGACGATGAAGATGGGAAAACACTTAACAAGAACTCAGAACTAATAAGACAACAAACGTCTATCATATATTCCATATACGAAGAATTAAACGATACCCAAGTTACTACAAAAGAAACCCTGCGAGGATTCGGCAAAGCTATTAAAAATCTACAACTGGAAAATTTCAGAGCAGTAGAAAACTTAAACGAACTCCTTACATTGGTATCGTACTCCGTAGCACAATTAAGCATTAGACAAGGCAAATTGATAGATATACTAATAGCAGCTTCAAACTCAAAACTCCACCAATTCTTAATTAGCACTACACAACTGCAAGAAAAGTTAGAATTCATTCAAAAACATATTCCGTTTGATACCACGTCCCTAATCAATATTCCTAAACTATCCCTAAATAATATTTACAACCTAATACAAGTAAAAGTATACAGAAGATTAAACATCATAGCTTTCTCTTGAAATAGAGATACCACTGAAATATACCGATTAACGCCAATCCCAGTTGAGATCGAGGAAGTATATTCTACAACAGAGATCAAGCCCATCCTCGCCATCAAAACACGAGTTACATAAGTCTTGAAAACTTGGAACACATGTTTCCAAGCAATAGTTACATATCTAGTGAATTACAACTGTATTCAGGACTTTTATGTACACCGCATCTAGTCCACTTAGAAAATAATTTGTGGATTATATGCAACTCAGAAAACATCATCTATATGTATCGAGAACATGAAACTGCAGACGCAATCTGCGGAAACCAACATATCCTGATAATTAAAGGAAAAGGTATACTTAAATTAAACAATGAAACAGCATGCGAAATAAACATAAACGGATTCAAAATATAAATTCATAATAAAGACGAAGTGGTCAACTCATCCATAATGATACCAAAAATGGAATACATCTTGAAATGGAAAAGTTACGGCATACGACAACACCCCACACCAAAAGTGATATTAATAAACATTGGACATGACATCAAAATATTAGAACTGGACCAGACAAACAACGCCACACGAGGCCACTGGTCGCCTAGTAAACATGAAATATCAGAAAACGACCAAGATACAATAATTGCACCGCAAGAATCCAATGTCAACCACAAATGGCGCCAACACAACATAATAAAAATTACAATTACTTTTACTAACCTAAGATAATTTTAAGCACGCATTAATAGGTATGTTATGAACAATAGCCTTTCAGGACAGTTTTTGAATAAACTACCGTTAATTGTGTCTTCCCCTAGAGATTTAAAGTGTTTAATCGCACCTATGATAAATTTTGTGGTCATAATCAAATTGTTCTGAAACTATTTGTTGAGGAAATAAATAAATACTATGATTATTATAAATGCCAGCAAATATGTGTGTTATCGATTTATATTTTTCTTGGTTCGTTATCAAAATGCAATTATTAATCCGTCATTGAATGATGGAATTTGTCTACTTCAAAGACGTAGATTTTTACTGAATGCCTATATTTTATTGGTATTTTTATCGTTTTGAATATTTTCTAGAAGTTTTGTCCGATTTTAGAAATGGGCGCGAGTTCGCTGGATTTGTAGCCTGCGCGAATACTTCTCAGCCGTATTAACATTTTTGTCGCCTCGGTGATTTCAAATTCAATATTATTAGCTATAGGTCTAAAAAATGATACACATTTATTTTTAGCAGTCAGAATTAATTTATTTAAATATGAGATTTCCTCATTAATATTGTTGTTTGACTGAATATTTCTAATTTGAGAATCGCAACTTAGATTTAAATTGAGATTTAAGATAATTTTGTAAAGTTTCCCATTAGCTGCGTAGTAATTTAGTCTACGCTGCATATTATTATTTTATGAATTTGAATTTAACTGGAAATCAATCGAGAGGTGGCCAGAACCTAAATCTAGAATAGATTTCATATTATCTAAAAATTGAGAGCAGTTTGTTAGGGATATCTCAAGAATGGAACCGTATTTCGAGTTGTGATTTTAGTGAATTGAAGAATTTGGAACTTTTACTGTAAATCTCCTAACTAGCATTAAATTGTAGAGAACGGAATCAGCTCTATTATTTTTGAAACAGTTCCAATAAGAATGTTTGATTTAAATATTTAAATCGCCTCCAATAATTGTAGTATTCTATATTCAATTATATATATTATGAATTTGAATATTAGATGGTTATTTTAATAAAAGATGGTAAAAAAATAACCCTAATGGAACGATTGTTGCTAACATCTCACGATGTGACGACGATATCACTTTCACGAATGAAGGTGTGGTTTGTGAAATCCTTTTGAATTTTGAAACGATTAATCAATAGCGGTATGAAAATCGTGAAAACAAAATATGTGATAAAGTACCGAAAGGTAAGGGTAATTTGGATAGGCAGTGAGACCTTTTGGCAAGATCGACCTGTATTGTCAACTCGAGATGTCATCGAAGTATTACCGGGATTTAACCCAGCAAATATAAAATCATTATCGTCGGAACAATGGATGAAACGAGTTGAATCTCTAAAAGCGATATATCAAATTGACGAAAGGTTGCTTTTGTTTGCAATCTCTGCGAAGTTAGTTAATTCGGCAAAATTGTGGTTCATGTCATTTCAAGACCAGTGTGGTAGTTTCGAAACGTTGAAAGGCGAATTTATAAAGAATTTCGAATCTAAAATAAATGATCGACTGCGAAATTCAAGTAGACGAAAGGATCAACCGCTATTGGAATACTATTACGAAATGAAATTGATAAGTGCTAAAGCTAATAAACAGAAGCTTTAATAAAATATATTGTTTTGGGAATTAACGATATAAATTTGCAAAACTCATTACGTGCGCAGTGTATTGCGAATATCGACGAATTAAAAGAAAGGATCTGCGGTTATAATAGCATACAACCGATAAGAGTCAAATTTGAGAGTTAACAAATGGCTCAAAATCAAGATGAAAATTTAACTAACGAGAATGTTAAGGCATCAATCATCATCAGCATCACCATTCAAACATAAAATGAATAATGTGAACGAAACGAGACGGATACAAAAATATGAAACTATTCATTGTTTCAATTGTGGTGAGGAGGGTCATTTTCATCAAAATGTCCAAAGCCTCAAAGAAGGGAAAGGTGCAGCGATTGTTACCGAGTGCATCCAAAAGGATCTCCTATAAACTGTGGGAAAAGTTGTTTATTAACCAAAAACGATGTTAATATTATTCAAAGTGACGAATTCAAAACTGATTCAGTTTTCAAATGGTACAATATGTAAAGTAAATGTGATTATCGAAACGGGATTGTTTAATTGGGCGCGAATTCCTCAAGGATTCCAGGGTAAGTTGCAATATTTTAACCACTCTCGGTAACGATTCGATAACGATTTGTCCAAGTATTGATGTGAAAAAGACGACAAGAAAAGATTTATTTAGTGAATTATTTGAACGTAGAATTTTCCTCGGAATTAGAAATTGACAAATTGATACGAAGCTTGACTTTAAGATTGGACCTATATTTTAGTTTATTGCGTTGCATGATGAATTTGATAACCGATCTTTAAAGATTTAATCGATTCAGGAGACGTTATAATATACATAGACGATATATTGATTGCGACCGATAATATAGAAAAACATTTTAAAATACTAAAGTAGGTTTTTATATTATTATATAATAATTGTTTGGAAATTCAATCTGCAAAATGTAGTTTTTTTCAGTCAAAGATTGACTATTTAGGGTATCAAATAACCGAAGACGAGATACGACCGACCTTACGACATATTGACGCAATTGAAAATTATCCAATTCTAAAGAACGTTCATGAATTGCATCGTTTTTTAGGAATGACTAGCTTCTTCAGGCGTTTTATTCAAAACTACTTCATACTAGCCAAATCTCTATACAACCTGTTAAAGAAAGATGCTATTTTCAAACTAAATAAGAACGAACTTGACCCTTTTCAGCCATTAAAAAAGAAATTGACCTCATCACCTACTTTGTACATCACCTACTTTGTATACTGAGCTTCACACCGATGCTAGTCAAATAGGATTTGGTGCGATATTATTACAACGACAGGCGGATGGACACTTACATCCCGGTTTATTTTATAGTAAACGAACGAGCGAAGCAGAAGGGCTTTATCACTCATTTGAGCTTGAAACGTTGGCGATAATTTACGCACCTCAACGTTTCCACGTATATGTACATGGAATACATATTACAATTGTAACTGACTGTAACTCCCTTAAAATGACGTTAGAAAAAAAAATACGAACAATCGAGTAATGCGCTGGAGTTTGTTATTAAAAATTACAATTACGAGATCATCCATCGAACGAATAATCAAATGCGTCATGGTGATGCACTTAGCAGAGCTCTGCATATTTTGACTTTCGAATTTAGCCTTTCACGTAACTTAGCACATTTTCAATTAACCGATAAAAATATCAAAGAAATTTAGGACGAATTAACTAGAGACGGAGAAAATAAATGGTATGAATTAAGAGAAAATTTAGTATCAACCCTAATAGAGATGAATAGTTATTATGAATGGTCGCATAAAGGTCATACATAAAAGATGTTAAATAAATTGGATAAATATAAAGAATATATAAGAAATATGCAGATCAATTTTAAATATTTATATAGAAAACATATAAATATAACAGGCAGCTTGTTATATTTATCAAAAGGTACGAGACCAGATATATCCTTTTCGATTAGTAAGGTTAGTCGATATAAGAAAAAACCAACGAAATTGCATTGGAATGCAGTCAAGAGAATAATTAAGTATCTAAAAGGAACCGTCGATTATGGTTTGCACTTTAAGAAGCAGAAAAGATTATCCTTATATGGCTACTATGATGCATTATTCGAAAAGTCACAATTACGTGATTAATGTTTTTTATAATGCTGATTTAAATTGTATATTGCTTGTATCAAATTAGCAAATATAGTCCATTTGGTAGATGGCCTTTTTAAGGAGATAATTCTGAGGATAGGCTTTTTATCATTCGTTGTTATTATTTTTTGATTTTTAAATGATAGCACTTTTAAGGTCGTATTATTGCGACCTTTATTATCCGACGAGTTTATTAATTTAATTTTATGCGATCACTTTATTAGACAGTTTAAGCTAAATAAACTAGAATTATCACTAAACTATTTACTATTGATCACTATTGATACGTTCATTTAAATGAACCACTCTGACGATCGACAATGAACTAAAGAAGACAACTTACTGAATTTTTACAATTTTATGAGGATCGATTATTATACATAATCGATATTATCACAGTTACAGTAATTAAATTTAGTTTTTACGTATATAGACTATAGAATATATAAAAGAAATCATTTTGCATGATGATGATAGCATATAATATGGTAAGCGATTCATTGGAGCTTGCAATATATTTTAAATGTTATTACTGCACATTAAACTAAAGAACGAAATCATAAAATAAAAAAAAAAAACTTAAAATTATAGTGGTGGAGCTGGCTGGACTCTTCTTTATATAGTATAAATACATAAATGTTGTTGACTTTTTAAATTAGTTTTGTTTTAATTGCGGAATTGAATTAAAGTTTTCTGATAGTATCGTGATTTTTCTATTTTAATGTTTAAATTTAAATACTTTTTGGTTTTATTTTTTTATTATAATTATAATAGTGTCGAGACTACAAATGTAGCTGATTCATGGATTAAATTTATATCGATTGCATCAGGATATATGGTAAATTGTTCGAATAGTGAGGTGTGTGAAAATTATTTATTTACATAAATAAAACATTAACCCTATATGATTTTGTACAATACATAGGGTAGATAAATAAATTTAATTATTTTAAATTAATTTATTTTTAAATGTGTAAATAAAAATAAAATTCAAACAATTTTTTTTTTATTTTATTTTTCTACAAATTTAATTCAGCAGAATACAATAATACCATGGCAATGTATACGAAATGGTAGTATTCTAATATTCGATCAAATTACAGAATGTGATGTGATACCATTAATGGATAATATGAGATTGAAACGATTTCGTAAAAATCAAAATAATTTGAATCTAAAAAGTTTTATTGATTTTCGTCAAAATGATAAAAAATTGTAAGTGCTTTATTTCGAGTGCACTGGTTTTTGTAGTGGTGGTGGGTGTTCTAATAAAAAATAAAATTGAAGTGGAGTTTAAAATATCAAAAGCTTATAACTAAAATAATTAAATTTTAATACACTAGATCATTTGAACCGACCAACACACATTCGTGGAGTTATCAAATTTTAAAACGATTTATAGAAACGTTAAACACTCACGCCTTTGAAATTGATTTGGGAGGTGGTTTTCGGGTTGAATCGCGTAATCGCCGTCGCCATCAAATGCTGCCAATGATGATGTTTGGTATAACCGCGTTTGGTATGATTCTTGTACCGATCGGATTCCAATTTTTGGCCATGGTAGCCGGAAAAGCATTGCTATTAGCTAAAATGGCATTGCTCCTATCATCGATAAACGGGTTAAAAAGGGTATTTTTTATTACTTAGAAAAAATGATAATTAATTGAAAATATGTTTTGTTGTGTTTGTTCGGAAAATGTTATGATTCGTAAACTTTATAACAATAGCTTCATAAAAACCTTTAAAAAATAAATTTAAAAAGTTTTTTTTTTTTTTTTTGATAAAAACTAATAAAACAATATAAAATTTTCAATTAATATTTATTTTTAACTTTTTCAATAGAAACCATAATTGTTTGTATATTTCATAATTAAATATGCAATATAATATTTAAATATATGTATGGTATGAGTGATTAATTTAATTTAAATTTTGCGTAAATTGAAATTTAAAAGTTATATCTATTTTATAATCGTGTACAGGTCGCAACAAGTGGTGTAAGTTATGGATTTTATCGGGCCCCACACTTATACGGTGGATCAGAATGGGATAGAATCGGTTCTCCACATGATAATGGGCCAAGGTAGAAATAATTAGTATAAACAATATTATTTACAATAAATCACTATAAAAATAAACAAATTGCATTAAATTATTTATAAAGGAAAATTTAAAAAAACATTTGTGTATTTCGACCAATAAATACAATTTTCCCTTTTCTAATTTCCACAACTTTGTCATTTGTTTATTGCCGTGGTTATGGTTTTTTTTGTGCTGTTTAGTGTGAGATATAAAATAGATCACCCATAGATATTTCAATCTATGACTTATCAACAAATTAAATGTTTTGGGAAATAGAAGAAAAATTTATGTTTTTGTAGAAGAATGAGAAAATTAACTGTAAGTACATAAATATATTGATATAAAATATACGAAATGTTATGTTACCAAACCAAAAATTTGGTAAAAAAGTGGAAAATTCATATGGTTTGTAGTTAAAGCGAACAGATGTACTTCGTTTAACAAGATATTAGCATTGGTTTATGATTGTTTTTATACATTATGTCTACCCATAAATCTCATACATCCTCCTGTCTGAAGCCCATGAAATCATAATAAGTAATTAAAATACTCATAATTTTCATCTATTTATGAATGCCATGAAATTATGAAAATAACCGACATTTCTCGTATTTTATTGCTGTGAGGATACGAGTAAGTATATAGTAGATTTCGGAGGGGCAAAATTTTATAATCAGCAAATAGCGGGAAGGATGGTGTAGTTCTTGGCAAAATATTCATTATTTTAAGTTCACCCTTTTGAATTGTCAATAATGATTTATTGTTGGATAAATAAATTCCACCCCAACATGTAATTCCGTACTGAAGATGAGAATCTACCAAAGAATTGTAAAGACATTTTAAAAATTCACAACTGCAGATATTCCGCAAAAAAAGAATGATTTTAATGCACGAGCACGACGGAGTTTAGTTATTAAATTCGTAACATGATTTTTAAAGTTGAGCTGTGAATCCAAATTTAAACCTAGGTATTTGAAAGAACTTACAGTTTCAATATGTACACAAAGACTATTGCAGTTAGAATCATTACATGTAAAAGAATGATAAGTTAATGGATCATAATTTTGGATAGGACTACCCAAATTAAAATACATCAATTTTGACTAGCAGCTTAGAACCATGCAATGAACATAGAACCATTTTTTTAGAAATTTTAAATCAAACTTAATGTCACTATTTAACGAGTCAATGGTGGAGCTTGTATACTGCAGCGCAATATCACCAGCAAAAGCGATAATATTACCACGTAGATTAAGATCAAAAATTGAATTACAATAAATCAGAAAAAGCAATGGTCCCAAAACTGACCCTTGTGGAACCCCAACACTCACACCTTTTTTATTGCTGTGGGCCTTGCCAACGGATATACTTTGAACTCGATTAGCTAAATATGATTTAAAAACAGAAAGTGCCAAACCCCTAATACATATATGCGATAATTTTTCCAATAATACTTCATAATTAACAGTATCGAACGCTTTAGTAATGTCAATGAACAGAGCGGATACTTTCCGGTTAATATTTATTTAATTGTGAACAGGAGTCAAAAATGAAATAAGAGCCAATTCAGTTGACGAGTTTTTAATAAAACCAAACTGTCTTTTATCAAGAAAGTGTGTCTTCTCCAAAAACCTCAACAATTTAGATTTAATAATTTTTTCAAATCCCTTTGAGAAAGTGTTCAATAAGGTGATTGGGCGATAATTATTTGGATCAGTACGAAATAGAGTGGTTTTACGATACCGATTTTTAAATTGTCAGGAAAGATTCCTATAGTAAAACACATATTGAAGATATACTCTACAATAGGCGCGATACTAAAAAATAACATTCTTGACCACTACATTTGAAATCTCATCAATCCCACACGAGTAACTATTTTTGAGTTGACAAGTAACTGAGATAATCTCCAATTCACTGATAGGGAAAAAAATAAATTTGAACTATTAAGCCTGGTCAATACCATATTCCCTATAATATATATATATATATATATATATATATATATATATATATATATATATATATATATATATATATATATATATATATATATATATATATATATATATATATATATATTATATATATAATATATATTATATTTATTATATATATATATATATATATATATATATATATATATATATATATATATATATATATATATATATATATATATATATATATATATATATAGTTATGTGTTGACACCACGAATTACCAAGAACAGCAACAACAATGCAGCAAGTTATAAAAGCAGCATATAAAACAAATTAATCAACTTTATTGTAATTTAGTTCTAATTACGAGTCCAACATACAATTTATAAAATAATTAATTGATTACCTGTATAAAATGCGCAATTGCATTTTAATTAACATTTTATACAATTATCATTAAATGCAAGCTCGTGTTATAATTGTAATTCAATTCAATTCAGTTTTGACTTCTCAATTATAAACACAAATTGTCTTATTAACTATTCTGCATTTTATTTAAACATTGTTTTCGTTGGTAACGCTCTACCTATATTAAAGGTTGCATCATCTACCACATAACTGGTGCAGTTGAAATTTAACAAATGAAAACTAAATATAATAACAAATGAACATCAGTTAGAAATAAAAGACAAGAAGATTTTAAAGGTAAAAATCAAAATCAAAAATAAAGTGTACAAGTTAAGAAAACGAACAGTATTAAATAAAGTGCTAAATAGTTAGTGCCTGAACAACACGAAGTATACAGTACAAAGCATCCAGAAGATGTACGAAATATTTTTGCTGATCATTTTGACATGGTAAGAGCACATTTTTTTGTAAACATGTGGTAGTTCAAAATAAACAATTATTTTAGTATCCACATACGTCATACGTGATGAATTTTACCTTGATGCAATTTAATTAAAAAAAAAAAAAATCAGTCTGTAGTTGAACGTGGACAAGAGCACAAAATTAAAATAAATTATTGTATTAAAATATATGATTAAAATAAAATTTTAAATGAAACTATTCATTTTATTTTAACCTTCGTATATTGTGTTAAATAAAATTAAATAACTAACACAATAAACATTCCTTTTATAAACTTCTCTAAAATTTGTGATATTTAAAGAAAAGTAATTATATCGATAATTATCAAACTATTATCGATATATGACAGCATATCATAAAAATTTAAGAAAAATCGTGTTCATTAGTATAAATAATTCAAATCTTTATGTACTACGCACAGGACGATATAAAAGTCCATAAGTAGATAGTAAGTCCGATTCAGATAGGTAAAAAGTTAAAAGAATATAAACAGTTAAAAATGAAGAAATTAGTAGAAAACACAATTAAATTATTTTCGTTACCTGATGTGATTAAAAACATCAAGCTATTCGAAGGCGATAGAAATTCTTTGTACCATTTTATTATAACGTAGATAACATATTAAGAATGTGTGTGTGAAAGTGAATACTATAGAATAATTATATCTAGAATTAGGAAAAAAGCAGGTAAAGCAAGACACAGACGGCTTTGTGAAGCGAATTTCCAGCAAAAATAAGTGCAAAATAAGTGAACTGTTTAAAAAAATAAAAAAGTACATTCTGACAGGGCTATATCCAGTAGCAAACAACGATTATCACCGTCCAATATACAATCTTAAAATGCGTATCGAGCCGAATAACGATTCCGCAAACTCCACAGCTTATAAATATATAAATATATAAATATATAAATATATAAATATAAAAATATATAAATATATATAAATATATATAAATATATATAAATATATATAAATATATATAAATATATATAAATATATATAAATATATATAAATATATATAAATATATATAAATATATATAAATATATATAAATATATATAAATATATATAAATATATATAAATATATATAAATATATATAAATATATATAAATATATATAAATATATATAAATATATATAAATATATATAAATATATATAAATATATATAAATATATATAAATATATATAAATATATATAAATATATATAAATATATATAAATATATATAAATATATATAAATATATATAAATATATATAAATATATATAAATATATATAAATAT